>CM045759.1:129194594-129417062 GCA_025200525.1 Camellia lanceoleosa | reverse complement strand
AGAATAATGGCAAAGGCTCTCACATATGGATCTCCCACTTTCCTCTCAAGGTAAATAATAGAAGAGAAATTAGTTCTTTCTCAGAGTTGTCTCTCAAAAATCCATCCTTTATAAAGTTATGGGTGGGTGCTATTTATAAGCACCTCACTCATGATGTAGATGGTGCCCATGTGCAAAAAGCTTACATGGGGAATATTCCATCTAATTACGCCCCAGTTGAGAGAGTAACCACTCTCAGGGGATGAGGAAGAAAAAAGCCCAAAGAAGGAGATCAACCTCTCTGCAGCGAGACCTTTCTTCTTAGCTACGCTAACAGCTGACCCCGATCATCCCAAAAATTTGAGATAGTCCTAGAAGGGAGACCCCTGGCATAGCCTAATATTAGAGTCTCATGGATACACCGCCGGGAGTCGTGCCACTTATTTCAGACACTGCATAGGCTAAATCAGCAGATGAGTGAATTCATCTTCACTTTAATCTTCCTCGGGATCCGAGGGCACTTTGTTGGGGCTTTAACCTCCTCCTACTTGATTACTGGTGGGTTGATCTCAGGAATGCTCCAAGTCTACAAATGTTGCAGGGACTTACCAATAGGTAGCTCTAGATTCCAATCGAATCTCATTAGAGGCAGGAGTGCCTCGGATCTCTAGGTTTGCTTTCAATGCCGCTTTTTGAGTCGGGGCAGGTAAGTCTCTCGTTTGTGGATCTAAACCCTTTCAAGGCCTTTAGATCGTCTGCCCCATAATGGAGATAAATCACGGGACTCACGTAATCTTGGACTTTTCGATTGGACCTAATTAATTTTAATGGGCCTAAATTGATTCCTCACATTTTCCTTTTCTGCGTGTATGAGAAATTGTAGTTTTCTTTCGAACATGCATATTGTCCTCTTCAACCCAGATTAATGTTAGCTATTCATCCTCTTGGGCATATTTGTGTCTTGATATGGCCTATGAATAAGGTTGATGACTCATAGTAACTTATGGATAAGATTGCAATTAATAAAACAAATCTTTTGTCACTATACCTGCACCAATTTGTGTAGGCAAACACACTTTACTGCCTATTTGTGCCACGTTTTCTTCAAAAGTCAATCTTAATTCTTCAATTCTTTTAAAAGCATTCATGATTCCAAATCTCCTAATTCTTCTAGAACATCTAAGGTCCATTTCTTACTCCAAGTTAAAAGAAAATAAAACACCCATTTTTTAATTTCTAACAAGATAAGGCCCATACATTTTTTTTCTCTCCTCTAAAAATCTTGAAAGCCTATTATAAATACATATAACTTTTGAATATTTGAGGAGACCATCAGAATCATACTTTTCCGTTTTTTTTAAAGGACAATATCCTAATCCTTACCACCCTTTTTGCCTACAGCTATTTCGGATCTCTTTCTCTTTTTTTCTCTCTCTCTCTCTCTCTCTCTCTCTCTACAAAGGCCAACCCAACTAGCTTTTCTCCAACAAGCTTCATGGCTACACATAACAAAGGCTGCCGCCGCTGCTCACCACCCATTGCTGCCACTCTGGGCGCCGTTGTCATCACTGAAGACCTACACCACCTTGCATACCATCGGCGACCACAACTTCGGCTACTATTGACGTCGTGACGGTTTGGCGCTACCATCGGTTGACGTCGATACCACTTCCACCTCATCTTGGTGCTTCACTTTAGCTAACGGCACAACACCTCAGAGATTCCGGGCACCGGATCTCAGTTTTGCTCCACAGCCACCAAAGACGGCTATTGCTTATGTGTCTCCCAACATCTCAGCCCTCCAAGTGCCGCCGCCGCCGTCGGCTTACGCGAGAATCAACCATGGCATTGTCCTGCACGCACCACTCAACTCGCGTAATTTGTGCGTCTCATGCCCAGTTTGTGTATCGTTGTTGTATTTGTCAACTGTAACCGACTAGTGACGACAACGCCGCCTGCTCAACGCGGCATCAGTCTGTCCATATCCTTTCTCACCCTGCTCGTGCTGTCGCCGATCTACTCTGGCTATCCTTGGTACTGGTTCTACCAATTTGTGGTCTATTTTCTGCTTCCTGCTTTGACTCTAACTCAGCCGTGTTCTACCTCCGTTGGTATAAATCTGTGGATAAGCATTTTAATTTTAATTTTAAATTTTTTAAAAAAATTTTGGAGGAATCTTTTAGTGAAAAAAACCTTTTTTTAGAATCTTTTATTTTGATTGGGCATTGTAATTTTGAGATATGTTGTGACACTTATATGATTTTTTTTTTTAATTGAAACTTGCCAAAGAAATTCTGGACTATGAACATTGACCTGGAAGGAACATTCTTGCAACTTGTAGGACAATCTGTTGAATCTTGCTATGGATGAGAAATATAATATACTCCGAATTTTGGGCTTGAAATTTGCCATCGAACTTTACTCTATCCAAAAGTATGGGCCTATATAATTTGGATCTTTAATGTGAAATCTTGTAATTTGAAAATGATCCAGATTCCATTACAAAATAGCCTATAACATTGCACTCTTATTGATGATAGAAACTTGAAATTTATATGTTAATGATACACATTGGTATTGCAATTTGTTGTGCTTGAGGATGTTGAGATTTCGCTATTTATTTATTAGACCCCTATCATTGAATCTTGAACCATATCGTTAAATTTGGCATAAGCGAATGGCTAATACCTGAGCTTTACTTGAGATAATGATGCCATAATTACTCTTAGAGCCATGTATGGTCATTTTTGTTAGGTTTGTGGGTACCAAGAAATAGATGGTTGATCTGAAATTCCATTTGAATTCCTATTAATTTGTGTTGCTTCAATTCCAATATTCTAAATTTGATCGATCAACTCCTTCTTGTTATGCTGTTATTTACATTTATATGTCTTCTCGAAAGAAATATGTAGTCCCAGGCCGTCAAAACCGGCTCTTATCTTTGGAGAACTATATTGCCTCGCATTATACGAATGGAGAAAAATCTCCTTATTTTGCTGGAAAGACCCATTACGGAGGCGACTCTCTCTACCGCTTCTTTCCATCTCTAAGCGGGCTCCATTATCTTTATGAGCATATTGATTCTAGACATGGGGCCCTCATTTCCTCTTCTTCGATTACAGCTTTAGGATTGGCGAGGGATTTCCCTTACTATCTCTAATTCAAGGCTTTCTCCAGCCCTCCCTTTGGTTGGCGGGAATGGAGTTGATGATGTCCTCTCGGATAGGGTCCTTTAGCCGAGGCTTTAAGAGGCCCAGCTGATTCGGTGAAGATATCTCAATCTTTATCTGTTCATCCACAACAATGCTAGCCTTGAAGCCATGGCTCTTGATTGGAACACCGGGATACACACACTTTCATCTTGGGCGGCATGAGATGGGGCTAACCCTCGAGGATGTGTTCATGTTCTTTACAGCTTAAAGTGGTAGCCTAATGCCTTTGTCCTAAGCGGATACCTTCTAAGGATGATTCTCTAATCAATCCTAAAACAAAATCTTCAAGCTTGTGATCGGTGGAGCTACATGTATTTGATGGTTCGGTGAGGAGGACTAAGCAGTGAGGATGGATCGCGCACATGGATCTGCGCATTGATCTGCCACTTCTTGAATACCTTGACCCCTTGCTAGAATCTTGACCCTAGTTCTCGAGAGTCGAGGTCGGCCCGATGTATGGTTCCAGGCTTTATTTTTTGGTATTTCTAGCTTGCTTCCTTTCATTCTTCATTCTTCCGAGCACACCTCCAGATTCTCTCAATCCTTTTGTCTTCCCATTGGCAGGTAGATTCTTCAAAGGGAATCGGATCACCTTATTAGCCCTATTATTTCTTGGGAACTTATATTACTGATTAGATTTGCTACATCGAGACATGGTACGTTCTGTAGGTCAGTATAAGTCTATCTCCTTCGTCCACTGTCAGTTCCTGCTCTACTTCTTTTTTGAGAGGTTCCCAAAGTTTGTCCCTACTTCAATTTTCTTCGAGGTAGAAGTCCTTTAGGATATAGTAGATAAAGAAGGTATCCACAGCGAAAATGATGGGTCTCGAAGTTCAAGAAGGCGAACTTGCCGATATTAATCACCATGGTCACTTGTCATTTTTACATTTTCTCTGAATACTTTGGTAGATGATCCTCAGCGCTTTGTGGCTCGCACCCATGTATGCCCACCAGTAGGCGTGGCGATGCCACTTATGTACTATGGTTCCTTCCAACTAGTGTCCTTCTCCTTGCCAAGGGCATTTCTACATCTTGTTGATTTGTTAATAATGGTTCATCCTAGTTCACTACCGGGATAGCATAAGGAAGGCCTTGATAGCAAAAGTCTAAAGACTGACGAGTAACATGCCAATTTCGATTTGACCCGGTTGCCTCGAATTTGGCGCCTCCTTTATTGTCTTTTTCGAAAAGTTATGGGCAATTTACTCGGGGACTTGTACCGCCTTGGCGAAGAGTATTAGCGCATTTATTGAGTAAATCGTCTATATGTCTACCTTCATTGATTTATAAGAAGGACTCATCTCTTCGGTTGCCTAAGAGTGAGAATCGATCATATTACTGCTCTGTTAGAAGTGCCAAGCCAAAGCGAGTAGCGATTGTTCACAGATGAAGGCGTCACCGATCTGTTAAGTAAAGATAGTCTTGGAGCGATCTGGCGTATGGAAAAGTCGGCGTTAGTCTTGATGCCAATTTGGATGATCTTTTGGTGATTGTGATATAACCATGCTTTTTGTAGTTTTCTTTTTTTTTTCCCACATTGTAACGGGCTACTGTCTCTTCTCTTATGTCGGTTTAGATATTAATGAAAAATTTTAACTTTTTGCTTACCAACTGTTTTTTCAATTTACTTTGTTGGGTTTTACGTGCTTTACCAAGTTAGCCACCTCGGTCCTTGTCAATCCTGCCCACCTTCTTTGGCTGAGATAACCATCTCAGTCAAAGACTTCAAAAAATTGGTGGTCAAACCTGCTAACCTACTTTGGTCGAGATAACCATCTCGGTCAAAAAGTTAAAAAACTATTGGTCAAACCTGCCAACCTACTTTGGCCAAGATAACCATCTCGCCAAAGACTCCAAAAATTTATTAGTCAAAGCTACCAACCTTTTTTGGCCGACATAACCATCCAGCCAAAGATCCAAAAATTTGTTAGTTAAACTTGCCAACTAGTTTTGGTAGAAAACCATCTCGACCAAGAGTTAAAAGCATTAGTCAAACACGCTAACTTTGCTTTGGTGAGATAACCATCGACCAAAGACTTTAGAAGTTTGTTGGTCAAACACGCCAACTTTGCTTTGGTGAGATAATCATCGACCAAAGACTTGAAGTTTGTTGGTCAAACACCTTGACTTTGCTTTGGGCGAGATAACCATCTCACCAAAGACTTCAAAAGTTTGTTGGTTAAACACCTTAACCTATTTTGGCGAGATAACCATCTCGACGAAGAGTTAAAAAAGCGTTGGTCAAACACCGCCAACTTTGCTTTGGTCGAGATAACTATCGGTCAAAGACTTCAAAAAGTTGGTCAAATTTGCTAACCCACTTTGCCTCTGGTTGTGCAAAGATTTTTTACATCTGGTGACATGAACAGATATTGAAAAATTTTCATAAACAATTGGCTATTTGTTTTATTAAATACCAAACAAAACATTGAAAGATTAAAATTGCTAAAAATAAAATAACTTGAGATTTAGTATTCCATGGCCTTGGGATAGCTCGATTAGTTTACATCTTCTAAGTGGTAGCTCATTTTCTGCTAATCCCACCACTTTGTATGGCCTCTCTAGTTGGGTCCTAATTTGCCATCACGACACCAAAAGTGTTTCCTATTACTTTCTTGATACCTAGTCTCTATCTTGAATTGCCTTGGATGCACCACCTTGTTCTATTTTTGATAGTTCTTCGATATGAAGCAATGTAGATTAGTGCACTTTCTCTTAGTTCTTGACAAGGTCAGTTCGAGGTAATTTCTTAGCCATTCAAATCTGGGTTGAAATTTTCATTCATAATGGTGGGAAGCCCAGACTTTCGAGAGGGATCATTGCTTCCGTCTTTGTAGGCCAAGACAAAGGGCATTTCTCACGGTTGACGCCTTGGTGTAGTCGGTAGGCCTACAAGACATAGAGAAGTTCCTCAGCCCACTTTTCTTTCACTTTTTCTAACCTCTTCTCTAGACCATCTAAGATCACTTTGTTGGATGCTTTGGCCTGGTCGTTGGCTTAAGGTTATGCCGGCGTAGAGTTGTAGAAATCTATCTTGTGCTCTTCGCAAAAACCCCTAAAGATTCTTCCATCAAATTGGGTTCCGTTGTCTGATATCAGGGCCTTAGGAATTCCAAACCGGGGTTATGATGTTCTGCTAGACAAACTTCTTGATGTCTTTCTCTTTGATGGATGCAAGTGCTTCTACCTCCACCCATTTTGTGAAGTAGTCTGTCACTGCGATAAAAACTTTCTATTACTGGCGTAATTAGGAGTGGTCAACTATGTCTAAGCTCCACATTACAAAGGGCCAAGGGTGGTCGGTAAGAGCTCTCGGCGGCCCGATGGATTTGATGTGCAAACTTAAGCCTTTGTTCCCATTTTGACATATTTCTGCATCTGCTTGTATGCATGGCCATCAATATCCTTGCGAGATAGTGAGATAGACCAAAGATCTCCCCTCCTGATGGCTTCTACAAATGCCTTCATGAATTTCAAACAAAAAGGCTTCGACCTTGTTAGAATAGACACACTTCAAGTATGGTCGATGAAGGACTTTTTGTATAGTGCTAGAGATGGAGAAAGCTAAGCTGTTGTGACTTTGCTTGGGTCTTGTTTTCCTCCTTCTTGTCCTCTGGCGAATCTTATCTTTCAAGAAGGTGATGATAGGGAGGGATCTAGCTTGATGCAAAATACCTCTGCCGCTTTAGGTTCTCGATGCTCGGTCTTGACAAGAAGTCAATTAGCTAAAGATGTGAGATAGAAATTATGCGCCATCAGCATAAAATCGGCTAGCTCGTGCCTTTGTTATTTTTCTCTCGGCCAATTTGTTTAATTCTCATGACTTCGAATTTGATGATCTCATTTTTGACCAGCTCTTGATACTTGGCCATTTTGTCATCTCTTGCTTCATAGTCGCTGATATTTGGTTGGCGACCATCTGTATAATATTAGCTCGATGGCCTTCATTCGGTGGTGACTTGATTGGCTAACAACCGATACTCGCTTTATTATTAGATGTTGGAAATCCAAGTGTAATTATTTGTTCGATAGTCAATCCATTTGGCAAGATGAGGACTATCCTAAGTCTAGCGCTATGTCTATTGGACGTGCCATCCTCAAAAAGTTTCCACATCTCTCCCACAAATAACTTCCAGTATTCCAGTATGTGGATCGGTCTAAAGATGTTTCAGGATGCAGGACATTGGTGATTTCTTCAAGTCTTTGTTAGCCATTTGGACTTTATCCTCTCTGTTCGGTTGCCTTACCGTTTCCCTTTTAGGCATATCTTCGCAATTTGCACTTGTAGTTGCGGCTTGCTCCTTCCTACGGCATTTCACTATTGGCCTTAGTGGATGGTCGCCATTGTTAAGCTTAATCGCATATTGTGCGGTTGATCAACTTCGCCATGAGGATCTCGATATTCGTAACACTTCCTTCCATTGTCCGATTTCTTCTGTCAAGTCATTGGACAAGCAGTGACTTCTTGGAGTAAACTCTACCACAAAGTTTGCTAAGGCTTGGGCATTTATCGTCGTTCTAGGTTGGAATTTGATGTTGAATTATCAACTCCATTGCCCGCTTGATATTCTTCGGAGAAGTTTGCCCTCTCAAATAAGGCTTTCGGAGAAATGTAGTTATCGACCCTGATGTGCTCATGGAAGTAGTCGCGGCGATTTTCTTGAAGCCATCATCAATGCTAAAACAAGCTTCTCTAATGGCAAGTACCTTGTTTGATTGCCGACATTGTCTTGCTCACATAAAAGATGGGCAAGTCTTTGTATTTCTTCGTGCATACCAACATGTTAGCGTATGTTGGGAAATCCCCAAATATAAGTAAAGTTACTTTTTAGGCATTGGGGTCGCTAATAGTGGCGGAGAGGTCAAGTACTCCTTCAAGCTCTCGAGCTTGATCACACTCTTCATCCCACTCAAATTTTGCTTTAAGCACTTTCGGAAGAATGGTCAACATCTATCTAACGGACTTATGAATTGGTTTAGTGTTGCGGCCGGGCCTATCAAGTGTTGCAATTTCTTGACCATGTTAGGCCTTTCAAGCTCTTAAATGACCTTGATTTGGGAGGATCTGTTTCTATACTCGGTTAGTCACTAGAAAGGTGATAAACTTGCCTAGCCCATACCAAATGTACACTTGGAAGCGTTTAATGTCGTAGCTTGTGGGTCTTCAAAATTTGAAACATCTTAACTAGGTTGTTGAGATGATTTGCTTCATTCTTTCTCTTGACCACCATGTAGTCAGCGTAAGCTTCCATTGTTACGCAACAATGGTTAGAACATTTTAGTGACCATTATTTGAAATGTTGTCTCTGCATTTTAGGCCAAAGGGCATGACCTTGTAAAATTACAACCCCTTGGGTTGTGAAGGATGTGACCTCTTCATGCGGTTCATACATAGCAATCGATGGTATCTACAATACGCATCAAAAGCTAAATTGGTTGTGGCTGCGGTTTGGTCCCTAATTGGTCTATCTTTGGTTGAGAAAGCTATCTTTTGGAGTGCAGCTTTGTTGGCCGTCTTGTAGTCCACATAAACTTGACATTTGTTGTTCTTTTTGGGCACTACCATAGTGTTAGAGATCCACTTGGGATAGTGAACCTCTCTGATCATCCCTACATCCAACATGTTTCCCACCTCTTCGACTACTATCTCGACGTGATGAAGAGCCGACTTGCGTGGTCATTTGTATAATTGGCTTGGCGGAAGGGTTGACATTAAGTTAATAACGAGATGAAGTTAGTCAATGCGGACATATTATGCGGCGTCTAGGCAAACACTGCCGATATTGGAGATCAAAAATTCCATGATCTCTTTTCTCTCGATCTTTGGACAAGGATGTCGAGCAAAGAACTTCTCTATGTTGTTTTCATTGATTCTTAGTTCCACAGGTCTTTTCTTGCTTTTTGTTTGGTGCCTTGCGGCGTCTGTGAACATCTTGTTGCTATCAATTCTTCGACCATTTGCACGAATCCCTTGGCAACAGCTCTTGTTCATGGTCACAAAGTATTGCTTGGACATGATTTGGTCTCCTAGGACCTCTTCGATTACTCGGCCGTTTGGGAACGCATCACTTGATGGTAAGTTGATGCTACGGCTCGTATGGCATGCAACCATGCTCTTCGAGAATGATGTTATAAGTAAGCGGGACTTTCAACTTTTCGAGAACTCCACTTGCGTTGTCATCAAGCCCGGCTTTGGCCGGAAAAATTATTTTTCTTGGTGGCCATTACGGTATCGAGTTAAGCCCGACCAAGGAGAAGTCGTTGATGCCAAGTCTTTGTACATTATCTCGCACGAGCTTCCATGGTCTATCAAGATCCTCTTGATATCAAATTTTTTTACGCGTAAAGTAATAACTAACGCATCGTTATGAGGGTTCTACAACCTTGCTAAGTCTCTATTAGAGAAATTGATGACGATCTTTGCTTCCGTTTTCCCTTTTTTAATGATTGGTTGAACACTCAACACTTCCCTCATGTGTTCCGCCTTCTTGATCATCCCTCTAAGCTTGCAAACTTGCTCAAGTTCTATGATCCCATGAATGACATTGTAGCTCGACTTTTTTGCGCCCCTTTTCGGAAGTTTGAAAGAAGCCCTACAGTTCAGACTCTCGCGGTTCTGAATCTAATCTCACAAGTGCAATGTGAAATTGATAAACACCAAATAGTCCAAATCCGGCAAATCTTTTGAAAATTTGATTTTGAATCAAATTGCCAAAAATGGATTGCTTTGCCAGATATAGAGTCACCACCTAAATATTTTATTTTGAGAAATTTAGGAAACCCATGACTCGTGCCAAGGTCACGTGTCCGTCATCACCAAAGTTACCTTGGGCTCAGGAACTTAGGTACGAGAGGGGGAGGTCATGAATACATTTGAGCACTCCTACTCATAGATCAAAGATACCATAATGATATGATTCTTATTTACATTATATGCTCTTGTTTCGGTTTATTAGGCTAGCATTTACTATGTGATGTGCACATACAAGTATAGATTAGCTTACTTGAATTGGAACAATTCAATTTCATGTTTGTTTTTCGAAAAGGATTTGATTTTGCCACTTAACAAAGTGGACTTAAAGTTTGTGAATTTGCCACTTGACAAAGTGGGATTAAAACATACATTTATTGAATCATTCAAATTCAAGCAACAAGCCTTCATCTACGGGCACTCAAACGGTTATAGCAAGTGAGCACTTAGCCTCATGGCAGGCATGCTAGTCAGGGTAGTCACTCACACTCATGCAAGTGTGGTAAAACACTAAAAACTTACCTAGTACTCCAAGCCAAGAAAACAAAGTTAGAAAAATTCATGATTCCTAACTAAACAATTATGACTAATGCAACACATGTGATATGCAACTAATAAGCTCGGCTACCTAACATGGCATATGAATCAATTAAATAACATGCAGCCTAAGCACGTATTCAAAGAAGTATTGAAACGACAATACAGTTTGAATGATGAGCCGAGCCTTAGTGCATGCAAGACAAGATGAATGGATGCAAGTATAAGGTATGCTAAGCGAAGCGTGATGCTCTAATCTAACTATCATAAGCGGATAAATAAAAGGGAGAAAGACGTAGGGTTGGAAGACATACACATTATTACATTACGCTCTCATGAAGGAGAGTTCGAATGAATAAACTAAGCTAACTAGCAACTAATTAAGCTAACTATTACAAAACTAAATGAATAATTAGCTAAACTACTTAACTAATTATTAAAAAACTTAAATGAATAAATTAACTAACTTTTAAGCTAATTAATTAAGAATTTAACTAGGCTAAGCTAATTAAATATTGCAACACAAACTAATTTAATTAATCAATCTAAACGAAGTAAATAAGTATAAAACAAATTAATTAGCTACAACTAATTAATTACAACAAATAAATGATTAATTGCTAATTAAACTAATTAACTAGTCCCGGGAAGCGAGGGAGGCCCATGCATGCTCGGTTTATACCCAAAGAACATCCACTATTTTGCTTCCAATTGCCTCCGTTACACAATCCTTGCATTGGTTTTCCATTTCGAGATCAACTCTGCTATGCTTCAAAAACGATACCTTAAAATTCCTTTGGTTCTTTGGCGGGCCAAAAGTGGTGGCAGGTTGGCCACCATGGAGGTTGCCGTCCAACAACGATGGCACTGACCGATGCTGGTCGGCCGACAACTAGTGATGCACAATTCCATGCTATAATAAAGCAAACAAGTCAAGAGGGGTATTCTTACAGGTTGTTTATACCATGTATCTCTCCTTATCATCAAAACATCTCAGCGAGTGATACACTTGATGCGTAAACCATCAATCAAGTAATTTTATTGCATGATGGCTAAGGAACCAATGTGTACAAGTTTAATAAATCTTAAACATAACCAAAATCCATCAAGGGCAATGGAGACCTTAGAAAAATTGACACATTTCATCACTTTGGTATGAAATGCCCCAATTTTCCTTGTGTTCAATTAACTCAATTGAACACACCAAAACACAACCAAATTTTTATCTTTGCACAATTTTAGTTTCAACTTTTATTTATTGTTTAGATTACCAACCATTCTTTAACCAATTATGTCCATTGGTGAGAAGTCCTTTAATAGAGAATGAAGTGTCAAACAAGGGGTAGTTTAAGGCACGAGAGAAGTGTCATGCCGTTGATAATGAACCCCCAAAAGAGGATTAAACCATTAAGCATGGACCTCAATCTCAAGCTTAAACTATCCTAAAATTGAAATAACCTTCAAAGCAAATGAAAAAGTCAAGAAATGAGGGAGGTTGCAGAGGTTAATAATGCTGAAAATAGGTGAGAAAAGCAGTAAAACATGGTAATCAACTCAAACAAGTGGTGTCTAAAGGCCTAAAACAACAAGCCTGTGAGGACACTTACACTACAGGCATGCAAAACAAGACTCAAATGCAATAACTGGCCCAAAAGCGAGTTAAAAGCGGTCCAAAATAGAGCCTAAAACATCTTTGTAATTAAGCTACAAAAGGCTAGAAACTTAAGCTAACACATAGAGCTATCTAGGCTAGCAAACAAGACACAAGGAGGGGAGGCTAACCCCTCCAAATTTGGACTTCAAAATATGATTTTTACCACTGAAAATACTCTGAAATTCAGTGCTCAAAGGCCCCAAAAAAGATAGTTTGAAAGTGGGAAACAAAGGTGGAAATGCCTTACAAACAAGGAATAAAGAGGGGTGAACCACCCCCTAACTTTAAATGGCCTAAAACCACCAATTTCAGCCCACAAAAATAGAGTTTATTAAAGCTCAAAACAGCCCAAAAACAGTGGGAAAAAGATAGAAAAACAAGTATACAAAACAAGCTAAAAAAGTCAGTGTTATATCTCTTGAAGCAAAGATCAACTTTATGCAACAATTCAAGCCAAAACCACCTTCAATAGCTCCAAGAAGGCTTTAAGGAACACGAACTCAAAGATGATCAACTTTGGTTAAGGAGGTGTAGGACAAAGTGTGGTGTATGTAGACTAATGTGCACAAATTTGCAAGAGAGTGAGAAATGTAGAGAGAGAGAGAGAGAGAGAGATTTTTGCTCCAAAAATTCCAACCCTCAAAAATAGGAGGAGACCCCTATATATAGAAAAACATGCATTTGGTGAGAAATATCTATCCATACCGTGTATGGAGATGAAGCCATTGTGCCAATAGCTAGAACAAGCTGTCAACAAAATATCAAAAAAAAGACCTTTGGTGATGCAAGCCACTAGGGCTATACAGCGGATCCACCGACCCGCCATATGCCGTAGGCAGGCCGACCCCCAAATGGATGGATCGTGCCACGTGGCGGCGGATCTTGAACTGTTTTTGACAATTTTTAGGGTTGGTCGGGTGGCGGGTATCCGCCATTTTAGCCACCGACTGACGACCACCATTCACTCTTTTTATTTATTTGGTGATATATGCCTAATTTTCCCCTCTTTTCCTTGCTGATTTGCATCCTCCTCCATTTGCCCTAATTTTCGAAGATAGGCAGCCCAGCCATTCTCACACACACACACACACACACACACACACACACACACACACTCTCTCTCTCTCTCTCTCTCTCTCTCTCTCTCTACCCTACACATCGTCGGCCGATCATCACGGCGTCGGCGATCATCTATAGTCGGCGATTGATCTACACGGACGATCGATCTACACAACTTACTGACTGAGGTATCTCTCTCTCTCTCTCTCTCTCTCTCTCTCTCTCTCTCTCTGTTTTCCTCTTCTTCTCTTTTCTTCTTTTCTTCTGATCTGAGTCTGATCTGTTTTTTTTTTTTTTTGGTTTTTTTTTTGTTCCATGGTTAGATTGATCGATATACAGTCTACTACACTCACTGACGACTGTAACTGAGTTACTGAGGTACCTCTCTCTCTCTCTCTCTCTCTCTCTCTCTCTCTCTCTCTCCTTCTTCTTCTTCTTCTTTTTCTTATTCTTCTAAATCTTAACTGATTTTTTTTTTTTTGGTTCCAGTTCTAAACTTCTAATCTTTTAGTTTTAGAGTCTAATCTATTATTATTATTTTGTTTTGTTCCAAAGTTAAGGGTTTGGTTTATTGTGTTGTTATTATCAGATTATTATCTGTTTTGTTATTATCAGATTATTATCTAATCTATTATTATCTGTTTTGTCCCAAACTTGATACACAGTGTTAAGGATTCTATAGAAAGGAACACGGAGAAAACCACAAAGAGGTTTGGAACAATCTCTTGAATCTCAATTTGGTTTATTATTTGTTTTGTTATTATCAGTTGATTGAACAATGCTCTAAAGCAGATTGATTCCAATTCTAAACAGTTGATTGAACAATCTGTTTTGTTATTATTATCGACCTTTTATTTTATTCTTACTTCTATTATCTTTTAAAATACTAACATAAATGTAACAAATTTTATTATATAAATCAATAATTATCAAGTTGAGATATAATATGGATTTGACTTAGGGTAGTAAATAATTTCTTGATCTTGACATTGACAATATTAAAAGGGAGGAATAGGTTTAAAGTGAAGTTTTTATGTCAGAAAAATATCTCTAATACTTGAGTTAACTTTAATTGAGACTGTGGAAGTATGGGCAAAACATTTTAAGGTTAAACATTCTTTCAAACATTGAGACATAATTTACTGGTTTAAACAAGAAGAGTAATGAATTGTTTGAGATTACTTAGAAAAATTAACGAGATTTAAAAACATGTTCAAGTTTAGTGTATTTATCTTTCTAGTTAATCCCAAACATGTCCCAACTTAACTTGTTGTCAATTTTAAATAAGTGTTTAACAAGTGGAACATAAATGTAAGCTTGAGTAACTTGGTGCATTTTACTACCCAAACAACTGGTTTACATTTTTTGGGTGGGTAACTAGTTTACATTTTTTAGGAACATTTGTTAAAGCCTCTGTGTCACCCAAAACATGATCAAGAAAAAAAAACAAAAGTGTCTTCAACTGAAATGTGAGAAGAGCCATTATTGACTAAACCTTTTTTCTTTCTTCCTAATCACATCATTAGTTTAGTCATATTATCAACCTTTCTTTGTCATAGAATTTTAATCTTACTTACCACAAATAAACATGATTATCACTTGGGCTCCACACTAATCATTTATTTGCAAGACAAAGCTTATATATCATATTTAATTAGAACTATATGTACGCAAGTTCATGTGTGGTTTTCAACATTAAATTAAGATTTGTAAAATTAATTGTATGATCAAAACGCACATTCTATATCTCTTTGCTTTAGAGCACCATTTGTGATGAGTCCAATTATTCTATGAAATTATTGTAGCCAACATTCTATATCTGAGTAAAGCTTTGTAGCCAACATAGTTATGCTATCAACAAAAGATTGAACAAATATGTGGATGTAGATGTTTGATCTATAAAAGAGTTCTTTACTTAACTGATGAGTTTATTTGAAAATTTGTATTAGAGTTTCTACAATTAGTGAACATTTAAACTAATTTAGTTAGTGAACTAATCTTACTTAGTGAACATTAGTTAGTTTAAACTTACTGATTCATCTTACTTAGTTTAAAATCTCATTAGTCAGTGAACTAATATCCTTCTTAGTTTAAACTAATCTCTTAGTTTTTCAAAAAGAGTATGGATTTGAGAAGCATATTTTGAATGATTTTTTATTGGTTGTTGGCAGTTTATTTGATAGCCTTTTGGTCATGGATCCTCCAAGTGAAGAAACTTTTTTGGTGAGTCCTAATGTTGAGCCCGAATCATCTTCTATTGACCCTTCTACCCAATCTAATGCTCCCCCTCGTAGACCACCCTTGGCCAAAACTAGTAGTAGTGGGAGAACAATATCAAAGGCTTGGAATCATTTTGAAAAGATTAAGGGCATTGATGGGAAAGATAGGGCTATGTGCAAGTATTGTAAGAAAGAATATATGGCAGGCTCTAAGAGTCATGGAACAAGTAATTTGTTAAGTCATTTGAAAAATTGTACAAAGTATCCATATAGGGATACTCATGGGCAACAATCATTGGGATTTAAACCTAGGGAAGTTGGTGGGGAGGATGTTGTTGATGTTGTGACTACGTCATTTTCTGTAGAAGTTGCTAGAAGGCATCTTGCGGAGATGATAGTAATAGATGAATTGCCCTTTAGATTTGTGGATGGGGTTGGTTTTAAGAGGTTTTGTAATGTCATGCAACCCAAGTTCAAGATTCCATCTCGATATACCGTTGCCAGGGACATCCTAGACATATACACCAATGAAAGGAGGGGGTGAAAAAAAAAATTGTGAAGGCGTAGAATTTGTTTTACCACGGACACATGGACTTCCATACAAAATTTGTGTTATATGTGTCTAAGCGCACATTTCATTGATGATGATTGGAAGTTACAAAAGAGGATCATAAATTTTGTCAAGTTGAAGACCACAAAGGAGAAACTCTTGGTAAAAATTGAGGCACTTTTAAAGGTGGGACATTGATGGCCTTTTACATGCTTAAATAATCACGAGTTCAATAATCTAACATTAGATTCTTGAAATGAACAACAAAATTGTGGAAGGAACTATCTTGGGCCATGAATTTTTACACATGCGTTGTTGTGCGCATATTCTAAATCTTATTGTTAGTGATGGATTGAAAGATCTTGAGTCTTGTATAGCGAATGTGAGGCATGCGGTGAGGTATGTGAGGTATTCTCCAAACCGTCTTGACACTTTTAAAAAGTATGTGGAAAGTTTGAAAATTGAGAGTAAGAGCCTCTTGTGCCTAGATGTGCCAACACGGTGGAATTCAACATATCTTATGTTGGAGGCGTGAAAAAATTTGAGGGTGCTTTTCAAAAAATAGATGAGGAGGACTACAATTACAAACGCTACTTTTTGGATAATGAAGGGGGTGAGAGGAGAGAGATGCCTCTGTAGAGGATTGGGATAATTGTAGGATGTTTTTGAAATTTTTAGAATGTTCTACAATGCCACAAAGAGATTTTTACGGGTCTTTATTTGTTACTTCAAACACATTCTACACTGAAATTTTTGTCATTGAAAATATGATTGGACAACTAATCAAAGACAATGATCCTATTTTGTCTTCAATGGCAAAGAAAATGAAAGAGAAGTTTGACAAGTATTGGGGAAATGGGGATAAAATCAATCTACTTTTGTATGTTGCGATTGTGCTTGATCCTAGAAGAAAAATGACCTACTTGCAATTTTGTTTTTCAACAATTTTTGGTGGAGATATGGTGAAAGTGAAAGAAATGTTAGACAAGGTCAAAAATTGTTTGGGCAAATTGTATGATCATTATGCCACACTTGAGCCAACAAATGTGCATGCCTCCAATGTAAATGAAAGAGTAGATATGGTGATAGATGAAAATGACCCACACTCTATTGTGAACTCTCAATTTAACTCATTTTTTGAGGGGCAATTTGTAGTAGTGGGAGTATGTCGAATTGGACAAGTACTTGGGTGATATTGAGAAAGGTGGGAATAATTCTCAATTTGATATCTTGGAGTAGTGGAAGGTTAATGCAACAAAGTATAGAGTATTATCACTTATAGCACGAGATGTGTTGGCGATGCCTATTTCCTTTGTTATACGAGTCGGCTTTTAGTACGAGGAGGTTGTATACTTGATCCATTTTGTAGTTCACTTGCTCCCAAGATGGTGGAGGTTCTTGTTTGTGCACAAAATTGGCTTCGAAATAACATTCCAATATGCCTTAGACAAGCAATGAATGATATTGAAGAATTTGAACAACAATATGATTCGGGTAATACATTCAATGATTTATTTTGTTTTAAATTTCATTTATTTTGTATTATTCAAAATTCATTATTTTTACTTTACATGTTTTTCTTGTATTATGTTTTATGTGTAGTTGTTTCAGAATCAAGTTCTTGTTCAAGCCCAAGTCCGGAATCTAATTTTATTGAAGTTTAATATCATGGTAAAATACCCCTCCCCTTTGCTAAATGTTGTTAACATATTTTTATTTGTTTTAAGTTTAAGACTTTTTAATATTTTCCTTATTAAATAATTTCATTTTTTTTGTTATGCAGGTTTAGATGGTTCATTTCATGGTTTGGCTCAAGGAAATTAACGACTTTTTGCTTCTTTTTGGATAGTATATTATTGTTTGGATAGTGTATTATTTTATTTTATTTTTAAACTTTGGATGATTTTCAACTTTCAATTTTGGATGGTGTAATGAATTATGTTTTGCATCGCCCACTAGAACATTGAACTTTGGATGCCGGAGAAGATAATGGAAATTGATAACATGTCATGTCTTATGAAGTTTGTTAAGTTGATGCTTTTGTGGAATTGTTGAAGCTTTCTTTGTGTATGTTTGTGCATGTCATGTCTTATGCTGTTGATGCCCAGGAGACCTATCAAATTTATGTATGTTTGTGCAATGTTTTTTGGTCTCACATCACATGTGAAGAAGATGAATGGCAGATTTGCTGCATATTGTTAATTGAATTGAATGGTAGATTTATGAATGGCGATTCTTTGCATATTGTAAAGAAGATGAATGGCGATTTAAAAATAGTGTGTGTGAGATGACATTGAGATTATATGTGAATGACATAATAAGCAGAAAATGCTAAATGTAAGAAGCTAACAGTAAATGCCATCATTTATATAAAATTAAATATAACATGTCAAACATTTTTCATTTATATTATAACATTTCAACAATGCATATCTGACACTAACACTTCTTATTCAAATTATCACTTGGGTGATACACAACACAACACAACACACCACCACACCACAATTGAGGCCTTAATATAGTATTATGTAACCCAAGGTTCTTCTAGAATTAATGAATTAGTATAGACATAAAAGTTGCCCAATGCAACTTTCCAAGAGGAATCAACTTACATTCTTTGAATGGTAGTGTCATCATAGGAGCAACTTTCACTAGTAGTAGGTGCCGGTGATCGGTGACCACTACAATCTACATTGCAAATAAATATAAAAAAGGGATTTCAAAAAAAAACAAAGAAAAGAAGAACACAGCACAAACAAAATTGTAGAATAGGTCTCGGGATATCTTCTTTCATTGTCACAGATCCATAATCAGTTAGTTAAAAATATACACACAAACAAAACAACAAAGTGGGGTGATGTTAATTGAATTTTTCTGGGCTTTTCTTGGGTTTTTATTTGATGATATTAATTGAATTTTTTAAGTTTTTTTTTTGTATATTGAAAATTTGTAAAATTTCAAACCGCCAAACCGATTTGCATCCATCCGTAATCCGCCAAATCTGCATCCGCGGATGGCGGATGGATCTTGATTGATTTTCACCAATCCGCCAATTTAGCGGGACGGATGGCGGATTGAAGGTTTAAGTGGCAACCGATCCGCGCCCACCTACAAGCCACCAATGATGGCGGTAACCTCAATTAGTGGCGGCGACCTCAATTGGTGGCCATGACCTGGGGTTTGAGCTTGAAGGTTTTGGTTCAAAGCAGGCACAAAATGGATGGGGTTTAAAGGCTCAAAGACAAGGCATTTTGCGAAGACTTGAGCACCAGCGAGCACATGCAATCATAATCATTAAGTGCACAAGCAATGATGTCCAAGTCTTGAGGACGGTCAAAATGAGGTGTCTATAGACATTTATCACACCTTAAGGTGGACCATCTGCCGGCATTCCATCTACAGCGTTGTGATCTTGGGGGTAGGAAGCTCCCCCTTCAATGTATTGATCTAAGTGGCCAAGCGCCACTAGTTCCTCTAGATGTTCGTAAAGGCATACAATCTTGGTTTGGTGCCCTACTTCATTATGGAAGGTGCACCTATATCTCGTTGTAGCCCTTTGTGCTTCTCCTAACTTGTTAGGCCACCAAGCGAAGGGTCCATCGTATATCTGACTTGCTTTTTGTGCTCCTTTTGGATATGATAGCCCTATAGTTAGGACTCTGTGGTTACGAATCTAATTTCACAAGTGCAATGTGAAATAGAAAAACACAAAAGAGTCCAAATCTTGCAATTCTTTTGGAAAATCGATTTTGAATCAAAAATGCGAAAAATGGTGCTTTGCCAAATTACGAGTTGCCACCTAAATATTTTGAAAAATTTAGGAAACACGAGACTCATGCCAAAGGCCACTTATCCATAATCACCAAATGTCTTGGCTCGAGAACTTAGGTACGAGAAGGAAAGGTCATGAATTGAGCACCCCACTACTTGATTTGATTGGCCTCTACTAATCATGATGTGATTCTTATTTACATTATATACTCTTGTTCTGATTATTAGGCTAACATTACTATGTGATGCAAACAAGTATAGACTAATTTTCAAATATTAGAACATTTTGATTTCATGTTTGTTTGAAAATTATTTTGAATATGTATCACTTGAAAAAGTGGGCTTGTATGTACATTACTCAAATTATCCCAATTTAAACAGTTAGCCTTCATCCATAGGCATTCAAATAGTTATATCAATTAAGCACTTAGCCTCATGGTATTCATGCTTGACATGACAACAATCACACGCATGCGATATGCTAAAGCAATAAATGCTCACCTAGTAGACATAAAACAATTAGAAAAATACATGCTCTAAGATGCAAATGACTAATACAACACATGCAATATGCAATTTAAATAGGCTCGACTATTAACATGGCATGTGAATCAATTTTATAGCATATAGTTTTAAGCACATTTTCAAAGAAGTATTTTAAACGACAATGCATGCTAGCACGATGAACCGAGCCTTATAATTTCCAAAGCATTATTACAATTTGCCCTTGCCCAGAAGGGTCCGAGTAGATGAATTAGGTAAGCTACTTAACTAATTATTACAACACCGAATTTAACTAACTATTTTAGCTAGTTAAATAGTTATAACACAAAATTAAATCAACTAGCTACTTTAGCTAGTTAAATAGTTATAACACAAAATTAAATCAACTAGCTACTCTAACTAATTAATACAAATTAGCTAACTAGTTACATTAAGGAACTAATTAACTAAGTAATTAATTACAAGTTCACTAACAGCACGAGGAGCAATGAAATGGCTTATGCATGCATATGAATTTCCGCCCTCCCTTCCTCGAGAATGCCTCTGCACTGATTTTACACCTTAGCCTCTCCTTTGCTTTGTG
Organism: Camellia lanceoleosa; assembly: GCA_025200525.1. Taxonomy (NCBI): domain Eukaryota; kingdom Viridiplantae; phylum Streptophyta; class Magnoliopsida; order Ericales; family Theaceae; genus Camellia; species Camellia lanceoleosa. Next base: position 129,396,240 of record CM045759.1, on the reverse strand, counting down.
AAAAAAAGTGGTATTGCTTGGCTGAAAATGGTGGCCGGCAATCCAGAAATGGTGGCCAGCAGCCCACTAATGGTGGCCTGCGGTACAAAAAAGGTGGTTTGCTGGCCACTAATGTTGGGTTTCTCCTGCTATAATAGAAAACAAACAGAGCACAAATAGAGCATTCTTAAAGGATGTTTGTCCACCCTATCTCTCCTTATCATCAAAAAACTCAAAGAAGGGGTAGGCTCGATTCGCAAGCCATCAATTGGCGCAAATTCATTGCGTGATGACTTATGAACTAATGGATACAATTTCAATAAATGCACCATTAAAGACTCATGAACCTCCTCCCTATCGTGATATTGATGAAGGGAAACGGTTGACGTTGAAACTTGAACCATTTTCATCACTAGTTAGTATGAAATGCTTTAAGACTCAATGGGTTCAATTAACATCCAATTGAAACCTAAACCATTTTATTATCTTGCTCCATTTTATTCCAATTTATTACCTATTTTAAATCACCTTCCATTCATTAGTCAATTAAGTCCAATAATGACGATTAAGTCCACTAATGGAAAGAAGTATCAAACAAAATGTTGTTTTAGGCATGAGAGAGATGTCATGCCGTTGGTAATAAACCTCTGAGGAGATTAAACCATTAAACACAACGATTTCTATCTTAAGCTTAAACAACCAATCGGTTGAAACAACTCTCAAGGCAATGAAAAGTCAAGAAGTGAGAGAGATACAAAGGTCATTAGAGATGAACACAAGTATGGAAAGCACTAACACTACAACAAAATTGAATTTTTACGGTTTACGATGCATCTTAGTAAAAACTCTTTCACGGCATGCACACAAATGCGTTATATGACATCTTTGTGGAAAGTTGAGCATCATTTACGGCATGTAGGTAAAGTTGTAAAAAGTAATAAATTAAACATTAATGACATACTTTGTATGTATATAACTTTACGACATTTTGTCATGCCATAAATCATCATATTTTTTGTGGCATAATTTTGCATGCCGTAGAAGGTTATTTTTGAAAAATTAATGACATACTATGTATGTCGTGTATAATATTTTACGGCATCTTCTTGCAAGTCATAAATCATTACTTTTCACGACATAATTTTGTATAGCGTAGAAAGTCATTTTTAATATATTTATGACAATCTTTGTGTGCCATATATAATCTTTTACGATATTTTCTTACATGCTATAAATCATTACACTTTCCACGGCATAATTTTACATGCCGTAGAAAGTTATTTTTAATATAATATATATATATATAGGAATATGACCTTGCCTAATCGTATGTAGCGGTAGCTTATAAAATGCAACTGTTACAAACCAAGCGATAGCAACTATGAAGTAAGCAAAAAATCTAATATTCATACACCAAACAACTTGCATACTAACTTTCATCATCAACTTCTATCATATTAAGCTAATAAAACCTCAAACATACAAATCAAAAAAGTATCCAAATCATAAAATTCACTAATCTCTAAAATACCACTTTAAACATCCAAAAGTATAACTACAAATCGTAAATCAATTAGTTAATATTTAGTCCAAAAGAATGAATTAACTAGGCCATGCAAGCTGTACTTCCAATTGCATCTTGAAGATCATACATCTCATGAGTAAAAGCGAAACAACGCAGTACGTTGGTGTTATGTGGTTTACCCATACTTTCCAACACAAAGGTCCAAGAGTCACATGATGCACCTTTGACTTGGGATCCTTGATGCAATTTGGCATACGCAACCACCAAGTTTGTCCCAATGCAACAACTTGCATTTGACATTTTCTAAGCTCGACACACCATTACTTTGATCCTACAAAATTAAGAGTATATAAGCATCTTGCATAACATTCATCCCATTTGAAGTACTAGTTCAACAAAGGAAATGAAAGTGTCAAAAAGCTTCAACAAGAACTCACTTATATATGTCATCAATGTCAGAAAAGAAAATTTCAACCTGATGAATACATATTTTGAGGTGGTCACACTTGTGAGTCTACTCAACCTGATGAAATTATAAAAACTAAATGGACATTCTAATTCAAGTGGATCTCTAATAAGTCCCTCAGTTTTTCACTAAAGAACACAAGAAGATGATTTTGGAGTCCTCATTATGAGAGTTGTATTAAAATAAATAAATAATAAAAAAACACAAATCTGAAAGTGCTAAAAAAGCTATAAATTCATTTTGCATTGATTATCTACTCTGTGTTTGTTTCTTCATCTTTAATTTTAGTTATTATTATTATTATTATTATTATTATTATTATTATTATTATTATTATTATTATTATTATTATTATTATTATTATTATTATTATTATTTGTTTTGTTAATTAAAAGTATAAGATGTACAAAGAATTATTTCACGTGGAGAGTGGTTGTTTTGGCATTTTAAACCCGTATATTATACTATTATGGTGAAGAAATCAAAGGCATGAACATGAGAACAAGGAATGGGATTTGGCTATATTTGGATTCTTCATTGCCTTAGGGAGAAGCAACAATCCTTTCTATCTGAAAATGTTTATGTTATAGATGAACCTATTGAGGGCTTCTTAAGGTATAAATTTTGATATTTAATTTTTTATTAGCTTGATTAGTATTCTTCACTACAATTCAATGATGCAAAAAATTTCTCTCTTTCATGAATACCTTATTGGAGGCAGTGTGTTATACTATCCTCAGCTTTCCTTAATAAGTTCTTATCAACTGTATGTGGAGGTTAGTGTCTCTGAAAATCATATAACAAGACATTGTGGTTTAAATCTGATCAGCACATTCATATGATAGGTAGTCTGTGAAGAGCTGGAGTGGCTTCTTCTTTATCCGGGCATTACTAGACATTGTGGTCTACATGCATATTTTCACTTCAAATCTGCCTCTGTAATGCACTCTCTCTAACTTACTATACATATTTTCTTTCCTTCTCCTTTCGTTTATTTATTTTTTGGGAATTGTTTGTCAAGGACTATTTCTATGTTTTCAGAAAAATAAAAACAGAGAACAGGAACACAATCAAACAGGCCCTTGGGTTTCAACCAAGGTCTATAATTTCTTTAGTTTTCTTTAGTTTTCATGTGCATTAGTCAAATTTGGCTTCTTAGCTTGACCTGAATAGGGACAAATACTCCTACCTAATTCTTTTATATTCTTTTGATTACGATGTGATTAAGATTTGTATAATTTACAAAGTTCTCAATGCACAGTTCTCAATGCTCAAAAAGTAATAACGATAATAAGATCAACAATACAATTGAAGCTGTATTTGGCTCTAGATAGGGGCTAAAATTGTATATAGCTCTGCATTTTGAAGATTTGTGATTCTTTTCCTCATATTTATTGTCATTTACTATTACTACTACTAGTTATATTTATTTAATTTTCAATGAATAAAGTACTAAAATTGGTTAAAGGATTGTTCTACCAAACCATGCTATTTTAATAACCAATCTTTCAAACTCAAACTAAAGCAATTTGGAATTTGTTTTCCAAACCAATGTTTTGAGAATATGATTTCACTAAGGTTTGTTCTCAAACTATGACTTCAATCATAACAATTGAGACTTCTAAAAAGAGCATAACTTACCATATCTAAACCAGTTGGAAGGTTTGCAATTGAAGAACCACCACGTTTAGATAATTTCATAGCTTCAATGCTTTCAGTAATAGAACTAACTTCATTCACCTAAAAAACCATAAAAACACTTCATTAAGCATATATCTACCACATAATTCCAACAATTAAGGACATGAAGAGTAGATAAAAATGTTTTGAAAATATTATTTTCACTCACTGAAGTTGGAAGGTTGTCATGAGGAATAGATTGGAGTAGATCGGAGCTTCTTTGGGAGGGATTGGTACCCTACAATCAAAGATAAACATGGAAGTGATTTAAATATAAAATAACAAATTAAAGATAAACAAATTCTGTGCCATGACATTATATTATCATGTTTAGCTTTTCCTCTTACATCATTTTGCCTTCTTTCTTTGATAAGCATGGCTCTTATCTCATTGAGTTGTTGTTCTAAGTCCAGCACCTTGCCTTCAAGTTTTCTCACATTGTGCATCAACCTTAGATGGTAATGCCCCAAATCGACCCTCGTACACTCCCACGACACTCGGGACCAAAAGTATGAAAAAATCGCATCATCTTTTATTGATTTTGGACCCTCATCAGTAGAAGCCTTTTGAAGTTCTTGAACATTTTACTAAAAATATAAAGCCTGTCTTAATAAATTGATATGAATGCAAATTATAATACAAAAAAAAAAAATGAAGTAATATTGGTACCACAGTTGCATCAAGCACTTCATTCATGGATTTTCGTATTTCCTCGTATGGCCTTTAATCCAAACATCAACTCTTGATATGGATGATGGTGCTCGACTATGAAGAGAAGAAAAAAAATGAACCCCTCAAAATTAGTAACACGAAAAAAAATCAAAATATGAAGAGAAGAAAAAAAATGGTAGTTAAATGTAATTTGACACGAGATCGTGATAAAATAAGGCGACTAAGCAAATAAAACCATTTGGGACTATACAATCATACATGCTATTATCCTTTAGATCCAAAATAAGATAATTCCAAGAACGAGATTCAATCAATTTCAAGAAACCCCGATGGATTGATGAACTTATCAACGTCAACGTTCATAATTGCTAACTTTCAAACCATTTTGGTGGTGGTGGCAAATAACGTGAAGTTGACATATCAAAGGCGTTTGAAAACAAAGAGTTCTACTCTCATGGAGGACATATTGAAAATCAAGCTGTGAGAAAGATTTCTTCTTTGTTCAAATAACGAAAAAACAAGAAAAAACAAATACTTTGTAAATTACTTTTACACGAATACATGTGTTATTGATGGATTTCAAGAAGCGCAAGGCAATATGAAGGTTTGAATAGTAGTTGATGGTAGGCAACCAAGGCCTATCACAAGAAAATAATTTATTCAACTTTGAATTAGGACCGAGGGCGAGAGGGAGGAGTACCTTGGTTACTACGTAGAACCCAAGAAAGAGTTCCACTAATCACACGGATGTGAAGGAATATGAACCGGAACTCATCACTTATTCAACACAATGCGACATCAAAATTGAAGCATATATCATGATAACTAGTCATTAATGAAATTCCTCAACTTTACATTGATGAGTTCCATTTAAAGGAAGTCATTTAGGCGAGTGTTTCGACAAACTAGGGAGGATCCTTTGGGAAAATATAGAGATGCAAAAGGAGTTCTAGAGGAGAGCAATACAATCGAGGCCCATGCAAGTAAGAACAACACATAATTCACCCTAGTAAGATTTTTATTGAAGGAATCAAATTATAATTAGAATATGTGTAGTTATAACTAAATCCTTATGATGTCTGATCATTTTATATCTCATACAGGTCCCTTGAAACACAAGGGTATAAAAAATTAATGAACATAACTTGAGTAAGAAGAGTAGCCATGTAAATAATAGCTCCCTCCTCCCTAACAATCGTCTTCTTGATTAACACATTTATAAATTCCCACTGCCAGACTAGGAAACAATTTTTGAAGCAAACCAATTTAAATTCCTAATCTACTCAACAGTGTTTATTTGACAAAAAAAACTACCCCCATTGATAGAAAAACCCAACCCTCTTTCTTGGAGTCTACCTGATGTCATTAGTGTAGTCCTGACAACAACACAACAACGTACCACAAGTTTTCAGTTTGTCATCCTTCCTGTGGAAAGATAGACAACCGTCACACAAACAGGATCAAAGACTCGATCTGATCATTTAAACTTCAATTTGAGAAAATTATGGCAAATAAGATAATACATGCTATTATAAGATAATTTTTGTTTTCACCAAACTAAACAGATTTTGAAAACTGCTCAACCAAACGAGCCGTTGTCTTATTATGATTAAGACTAAAAGACAAATCAGGAATTCAATATTACTTTCAAAATGAAGTAATTTTAAATCAAACATTCACAAATATAAATTTTGTGACAAATGCAAAATGAATCAAACACTCACAAATATAAATTTTGCATTTGTCTCTCTCTCCACAATTACGGTTATTTCATATCCACAATTACCAAATCTAACACTCACAAATCTGAATTAAAAGCGAATCATATTATGATAATATATCATCAACACAAACACTACACCGATAAATCGATTAATCACCTTTGGATCTTTGAAATCAAAAACCAAATCTATGAGATAGAAATCGATTAATCGATCGAACAGATCTTTGAAATCATAGTGGAGAGAGATGCTATGTTATCCCTTAATTGTTGAAATCAGCGAGATCGGAAGAACACTCTGATCGGTTTGTGCTCACGACCATCGAGGATTCGATCGCGAGAGAGGATTGAAATCAACAACCACCGAGAACGATGAAATTAGGGATTCGATAGCGAGAGAAAGGGATTGAAATCAAAAAACCACCAAGAACAATGAAATTAGGTCTTGAGATTGAGAGATGGGTGTTGAGAAGGAAATGAAATCGACTCGAAGTTGAAAGAACAAAAATAAAATAACATAAAATAATGAATGAGTTGAGTTTATTGGGAGATGAATCAAAATTGTAGGTAAAAAGTCATTAACTCTTTTGTAACCAAATAGTTTTGTCTTAAAATATAATAACATGATTAATTTTTTTTTAAATTCTTTAATTTTGTTTCTAAAAGTATAATTTTTACAAACAAATTTTTTTGTCTCTAAAAATTTGTCTTTAAAATCTTAATTTTTTGTAGTGAATGTTTTTGATTTTTTTTTTTATTATTGTAAGTTTTTAAATATTTTTTTATTTTTAAAATTCAAATAATTTACATATACTTAGAATGAAAATATTTATTAACTTTTTAAAAAAATACTAAATTCAAAAAAATATAAAATTTAATAAATTTGATATATATTATATTTTTATAAATATTTTACTTTTTAGTTATATCCAAATTAGGCATATCTAAAAAGTAAAAAATAAATAAATTATTAAAAGACACTAAATTATAAAATAATGTATAAATTATTTTTTATGTTGTCCTCAATTAGAAAAATTTAAGGAGAGAAGCTTGGTTGGAAATCATTAGCTTTTTTAAATCAAACAAAAAATAATAATAATTGGATTGAAAAAAAATTTAATAAAAGTTTTCACGACATTTTAATGCATGCCGTATAAAGTTATAATATTTCACGACATGAAATATATTTCGTCTTAAGTGCAAATATTTTACGACATATTTTTGTATGCCATGAAAATAAGCATATTTTACAGCATGCTTTTGCATGCCATAAAAAAAAAATCTGATTGAATTTTTTTTTTTTTAGAAGTTTTCACGACATGTTAATGCATGCCATAGAAAGTTATAATATTTTACAACATGAAATGTATGTCGTCTTAAGTACAAATATTTTACGACATATTTTTTAAGTCGTGAAAATTTACATTTTTTACGGCATGTTTTTGTATGCCATAAATATATGAATTAATGACTTACATATTATGTATGTCGTTATTGAAAAAATATTAACGGCTTGCAAAAAAAAAAAGCCGTAGAATGTACTAATTACGACATGCATTTGATGTATGCCGTAAACTTAAAGCCGTGAATAGTTAGTTTTGTTGTAGTGTAAATAAATGCTATCAACTCAAATAGGTTGGTGTCTAATGACTAAAACACCAAACCTATGAGGACCATTACACTACAAGCCTATAAAAAAAGCATGAATGGAACAAACACATACTAAACTGTCCTAAAATATTCTAAAACAGTGCCCGAATTAAAGTCAAAAGAGCTAAAAAGAATAAGCTACAATAATGAAGAATTTAAGCTAGTAAACAAGCCAACGGATGGGTGGCTCGCCTCTCCATTTTTGGGACTTCAAAATCACTTTTTTAGCCTCTGAAAACCTTTGAAAATTAGTGGTAAAAAACTCAAAAAAAAGTTAATGAAAAGTTGGGAAACACAAGGGTATGAGCCTAGAAGACAAGGTTCAAAGAAGGATGGTCCACCCCTCTATCTTTAATGGCTTTAAACTACAAGTTTTAGCCCACAAATACAGGTGAAAAACAACCCAAAAACAACAATAAATGATAAAAATAAATAGGGGAAAGAAGCTTGAAGTTGTACCTCTTGAAGAGGAATGATCCTTTTGAATTATAAACCACTAATTCCATACCCTCAAGAGCTAAAATACAAGCTCAAGAACCTCAACAAAGAACCCTCAAGGTTTGGTTTAGAGTGTCTAGGAAAAGGGTATAGAAGTTGCAAGGGAGAGAGAGAAATGTAGAGAGAGAAACATTTTCCAAAACTTTTGCTTTCCATATTTTTCTAACCTTAATTTTTGAGAGAGAGTCCTCTATATATAGAAATATATTAGACCATCTCGAAAATATCCATACAGATACAACTAAGTGAGTGCATGCATCTGTGGAGACAGCTGACACAACTGGCAAAAGGATCTGAATTTTTACACAAGTGGCCGGCAGACCACTAGTGGGTCTACTGGTCCCTTGGATGGTTAGGCTTGAAAAACTACTGTTTTGGTCCAACAACAAGACACAAGGTTTGTGGGGTTTTTTTTTTTTTTTAGGCTCAAAATTGAGGTTTCTTGGTGAGAAAATCGAGCATTTGGACAAGCATACAAATCATCATTGGGTGATCAAATTGATGGCACCTAAGTCTTAAGGGTGGTAAAAAAATGGGGTGTCTACAGTTGCCCCTCTTTGACAGAACTCGAAGCCATGAAATGACGCGAGTGAATGTCAAAGCCCAGAGACGATCCATTTTGACAAGGTCATAAGACTTGGGAAAACAATCAAGACATAAAATAAATTGGTTAAGCTCAAAAGTTGTCTACGTATCCTTTTGTAAGGAATCAAACTAGTGTAGTTTAGAGGCAAGATGCAAAATGATATACATAAAGAATATACTTTGAACGCTAGACTCACATGCTTCGTGAAGCTGGCTATTTTGAAAATCCATGATCATAGAGAATAATGCAATAGCGGTAACAAGATAATCGCAAATAAGTCCAACCACGTTTCGTGAAAGAAATAAAACACACTCTAACCACACGAAATTGTGAGAAGAGGAGAAAATCCGTTAGTGTAGTCGTGCCTTCGTACACCTCAAGATCTTTGTTATAGATGCAAAAGTATGAGATTTTGCGATAGATGCACAAAGTGAATGCACAAAGTGAACAAGTGCGATAGATGCACAAAGTGAACAAGTGCGATAGATTCACAAAGTGAGCAGATGCGATAGATGCATGAAGTGAACAAGTGTGATAGATGCACAAAGTGAACAAGTGCGACATATGCACAAAGTGAATAGGTGCGATAGATGCACAAAGTGAACAGGAGAGATAGATGCATGAAGTGAACAAGTGCGATAGATGCACAAAGTGAACCAGTGCGAAAACCAATACCATGACAACGCATGTTCTATGCAAGATAATAGACAACTGACATATGATGTTAATTGAAAGTATGTTCTATGCAAGATAATTCAAAGCATGTTCTATGCACGATAATTGAAAGCATGTTCTATGCACGACAAGGTAACAGATATGTAAATTGACAAAATGAACAAAAGCGATGTTCGACAACAACCTCCTACTTACCCCTCAGAGGCTTTGCAAAATGCTCAAAAAGGATACACCTTGTTCATATTCGAAATTGGGGCACGTTCATGTCGGAGTATAGCAGGCATTGGAATGGTGCAACCGGAACATAGTTTCGAGCTCCTCAGAAATCAAATCCAATGCAAATACCCCAATCCTTCTTTCCAGACCCAAAATAGGACCTCACATACATTGTTAGGGCAAAAGGGGAACAAAACAAGCACTAGGCCACAAAAGGGGCCTGCCGGCCACAAAAGCGGCTTGCCAGCCACTAATGGTGTACGACAATCTACTATTAGTGGCTTGTTGGTCACTAATGCAATTTCGAGGGGAAAAAAGGAATTTTGGCATGGGTCTCTTTAAATACGCCACCAAACTTCATTTTCTCACACACCCATGTCCAAGTCACTCTCTCTCTAGGTGCTTCCTCTCTCTAGATTTAAGCTTTATACTCATTTTCCCCACACAAACTTTATTCGCAAGTCCTCTTTGGCCCTTTAGACTTTGAACCGATCAAATTTTGTTTTCATTGATTTTTCCAAGTTTTCAACACTTTCGGCTTGTTTTCTGTGAGTTTTTCTTGGGTTTCGCAAATTTTTCCGGGTTTTGACTTTTTCTCCCATTTTCTCTCTCCTAGGGTTGACTCTTTCCAAGTTTGCCTATACATATGTATTTTTAATTTCGCCTAATGTGTTTATCTTTGTCTAGCATATAGAATAGAGAAACAAATATGATATGTTATTTAAAATTTCATATTCCTAAAGTTTTCAGCTTTTGCTTGTGTTTATCAAAGTTGCTTTTTCTCAATATTGAGGCTTAAAATTGAATTTTTTTTTGTTTTAAATAGCCCAAATGAAGGGTCAATTTTTTCCTAAAAAACTTGGTAAGAATGTAGATAGATCAATACTTCATTTTGTTTATTTAGTCTAACCAATGTATAAGTGCTCTTTCAAAATTGTAAGTAAATTTCGTTGGCAAGCTTGTTGTACCTTGTGTGCTCTGTTATATAAAATGAACAATTGTATTGAATAGCCTCATTTATTTTAATACTTTTAAAAAACAAATCATTTTTGTTTATCTCTTCATTATATTTTCTTCATTTTTTTCTTCGATACTAAATTTTATGCATCCATAATGACAATAATGTTTCTAAAAGTTGCAAGCACAACTGGTATTAAAGCATTACTACTTTGTTGCTAATAGAAAAATATGGAATATATTATAGTGCGAAGCATGACGCTCGCAACTAGTTATATATAACACACAGGCCATTCCTGACTTATTAGGAGCTTAAGGCCAATTTTTTAAATTCAACCCTTTATATAACATTATCAAAATAAAAAATATTTAGAAAAAATGAAAAGCATAAAAATTTAGTTATATTGCTTTATGACTTAACAAAATTTAGATAACAAGAAAATATGTAAAATAGTTGAATTTCAATTAGTTGAATTCAACTTTTATTTTTTAGCTTACCAATGCTATAAGAGCTAAAATTAATTAGGCGTAAGAATGAGAATTTTCAATACAATTCAAGCAATATATAAAATTAGCAATTTAGGATTGACCATTTTTCGACATGAATCTAAATATGACATAACTCAATAATCTGAGTCATATATTTTAATGTTCACTAAGGAATGTTATGACATTTTTTTAAACTTTATTTAACTCCATCTAACTAAATAAAGAAAGTATGTAAAATAATAATTTAAGGCTAATATCTTTTTTTCATTTAAGATATATATTTTTGTTACCTATTTTAGACTGAATCTAGTAAAAAAATATATGGTAATAAAGTATAATTTTTTTAATTAGAAAAATAAATTTGAGTTTGAAATGAAACATTTTACGAATAATTTCATTTCGTAGAAATAATGTTTATAGAATTTAACTTGGGGGAAAATTTTTAATCTCGTCATACACTTGTTAAGTTAATTTTGAATTAGAAATGAAAGTTTTCACATTAAACATCAATCGGACGCGAATTAAAATAACACCATACGATGACATGAAAATAAATTGATTGAGCTAATATTGAAGTAATTATAAAATGACACGACATGATACATACCCTTGATTGGGGGCTCTAAATTTTGTTCAAAATTAAGAGCCCAAGGTGACCGCCTTGGTCGCCTCACCTCAAGGTCAGCTTGATTATACAGCTAACATTGCTATCGCATATCTCTTGCCTCAAGAAATAGGTTATCATGCATTCAATGGTCGCAAAAAATTTATCCTATTTTCATATACTATATTTTATTTTAATCAAACATAATAAAAATGCCCTCATATATGCACTAGAAATTTCCACATGGGTTCAGCAATTACAAATTGAATCGACAATTATAAAATGACTTGTGCTTGAATTATTAGTTAGAGAAGTGTAATCTGGAAATAAAAATATTATGACAAAAATGTGACAGCACCAACACAGCTCTTTCCATATATAATCGAATATATATATATATATAATTCATCTTATATTTTAAGTATATAATGTTGGGAATTTTCAAAAGACTTTTTAAAACAATTGTGTAGTTTTTGGGTGTGTAGCTGGTTTTTTGTGCTCTTCGAAGGAGTATAGTCTCCTCAGGTACAATAGCCCTACAATTCGGACTCCCGTAATTCTGAATCTGGTTTCACAAGTGTAATGTGAAACAGAAAAACACAAATGAGAGTCCAAATCCAGCAAATCTTTAGAAAATCCATTTATCATCAGAAATGCCAAAAATATACTACATTGCCAGATTTCAGAGTCGCCACCTAAATATTTTTGGGAAATTTAGGAAATTTATGTCTCGTACCTAAGGCCACTTGTCCGTCATAACCAAAGTGTCTTGATTCAGGAACTTAGGTTTGAGAGGAGAAGGTCATGAATTGAGCACCCCCCTCACCCGATCAAAGATCGGCCTCTCCTAATCATGATGTGATTTTTATATACATTATATGCTCTTGTTTTGATTTAATATGCTAACTTACTATGTGAGGCACACAAGTATAGACTATGTCACCCACTTTGGAATACTTTGATTTTATGTTTGTTTAAAAAGAATTTTGAATATGTGCTACTTGAAAAGCGAACTCATATGTACATTAATCAAAATCATTCCAATTTAAGCGAAATAACCTTCATTCACAAGCATTCAAAGAGTTATTCCAAATAAGCACTTAGCCTCATGGTCGTATGCTTGATATGGCAACACGAACACACATGCAGTATGCTAAAGCAAAACTGCTCACCTATTACTCAACCAAAGCAAGCCAAAGGAAAAACAATAATTAGAAAAATGCATGCTCTAATATGCAAAGTGACTAATGCAACACAAAAAAAAATGCAACTATTGGATTCGGCTTCTTAACATAACATATGGATCAATTCAAGGCATATGGTAACGCATGTATTCAAGCAAGAAATAATCAATGTTTAGCTAGTATAATGAGCCAAATCCTAATGTATGCAAAAATGGGTGCAAGTCATAGTAATGATATGAAACAAAAAATATGATACTACATGCAACCATAGTAAGCAAGTAAATAAAAGGGAGAAAGAATGGGGGTTGGAAGACATACAAAATATTACAAGTGTTACAAATTTTTCTGAGCACAAGAGGGTCCAAATGAGTGTCCTAATTAACTAATTATTACAAACACCAAATGAATTAACTAAATTAACTAGCTATTACAAATTCACATGAAGCCAACTAATTAATTACACATACTAAATATTAAAGCACTAATTTAAAGGACGAGAACGGGAGGCAAGGAGCTGCACGCACACAATCGAGAACATCCTCTCGGAAACCTTTCTGTTTGCTGCCAGAATCTGCTCTATTTGCAGTCAGAAATTTATTCTGTTTTGACCTTAGTTTCTGCTCTATTCTGCTGTAAAAATGCCACTTCCTGTACAAAATAGGTGGCCAGCTGGCCTTGGAAAGTGGTCTGCCAGATAGATGAAACAAAGAAAAACAGAGTGTTTCCAGGATATGTTTATCCTCTTTACCCTTCCCTATCATGAACATGATCAAGGGGGGAGTAGATTCGATTCACAAATTATCAATTGTTGCAAATTTGTTGCATGATGATCCATGAACCGATAAGACAAAAGCTCAATAAAATGAAACAAAAGACGAACAACACCTCCTGCCTATCATAGAGTTACCTCAAGGAAAGGAATGGACATTGCTTCTTGAATTATTGAACATCACTAGAAAGTATGTAATAGTCCACGACGCAATGGGTTTCGATATAATGTCCGATTAAACCCAACTCAACTTTATTACCTTTTTTACTCCAATTTTATTAGGCTCTTTTTACATTACCTTTCCAATTCTTATATTTTCTTACTTTTTTGTCCAAAAGTGATAATTACGTCCAAAAAGCGATAAAGAGTATCAAGCATTGTCTTAACCTAACAAATGAGCTTTTCAAGCCCTTTTCTATAAGGGAAATTATAAATGAGGAATCAAACTTATTTACAAGCGATAATGAATTCGGAATCAAACCCGAAATGGGCTATAATGACCCTAAATCCAAACCCGATAACAAGCTATAATGAAACCTTCCTTTAGGATTTCCAAGGGTCTAAACTAGAAAGTTAGTCCCTTAGAAGTAAATGCACCGGTGATAAAGAGAAATGTCAAACAAGAGGTTGTGTTTACCATAAGAGAGATGTAATGCCTTGGTAATGAACCTCCGAAGAGATTAAATCATTAAGCATGGAAGATCTCTTTCTTATTCCTTGAGCAACAATCTTTTATTTGATAGAACTCTTAATCAAAGAAATAAAGAAATGAGGGAGATTGCAGAGATGATTATGCAAAGGTGATTATCACAAGTATAAATATTTACATGAAAACTATGTAAAGAAAGCTATCAACTCAAATAGATTGGTGGCTATGGGTTAAACACCCAAATCCATGAGGACTTACAACAACACAAGCATAATATTCAAAGCATAAACTAAATAAACATACTAAACAGCCCCTAAATAGCACAAAACAGTGCTGAAAATCATTTTGAAAATGGTAGAAAACTTAAACAAAAATAAAAGAAAAGAAGCTTAGTAAGCAAGCCAAAGAATGGTGGCTGACCCCTCCTCTTTTTTGTGACTTAAAATCACATTTTTAAGCTTAAAAACACTTTGAAAAACAGTGTGAAAAAGAAAAGAAAAGAAAAGAAAAGAGAGAGAGAGAGAGAAAGAGAGAAAAAGATGATACAAAAGCTCAAAGATTACCCTTAAAAGAGATGATGCTCTTCTAGTTCACAAACCAAGAGTTAAACACTCTCAAGAGCTGAAATTTGTGTTCAAGAATCTCAGCAAGAGGCCTCAAGTTTAGGCTTAGGAAGTGTATGTATAGTGTATGTATATTGCAAGAGAGAGAGGTAGTGTGTTGAGCAAGCTATAGGCACTTCGAGAATTTTTCTAACCCCAAATCACGAGGGAATGGCTTGTATTTATAGAAAAACAGGTTCTCACGTCAAAAATATCTGTAATGAGACAGTTGATGCAAGACATGCACATGGAGACAATAGGCAGCCAAAAATATCTGTTTGCCGGGAAACATGGCCGACCGGCCATAAAGGGGGATAGCCGGCCATGAAGGGGGACGGCCGGCTAACCAAAAATGGCTTGCCGGCCACTTGTTGGCCAACAGGTCTCTAAGTGGTCAGGCTAGAAAAAAAAAAATAAATAAATAGGTTTTGGTCCAAAGGGAATGCAAGGTTTAGGTTCTGAAGCTCAAAAAACGAAACCTTTTGCTGAAGAAATCGAACGATTGTATAGCGTAACATTTCATCATCAAGCGTTCAATGCGAGACACTCAAGTCTTAAGGGTGGTTAAAAATGGAGTGTCTACATAGTGTTTTTAAACCTTGTTTTTTTTCCCCGAAAGTTTGAAACAAACTTGAAGACTTGTCCTACATGAAAAAAAGTTTAAAACATGAAACACTTAATAAAGAGCTACATGGTAAGAATGGGTGACGTGGCGTGCATCGGTGATGAGTTTAGCCAACCGATTTCATTGTATCATTGAGACAAATTTGCTGTAACTTGCTGCACACTATTTAGTACACTATTTAGTAGGTACAAATATTATCTTTAGAAAATCGACTCAATAGAGCAATGTAAAGAAACAAATTTTCAGTTTACATAGACAAATTGATTACCAATTTTAAAGACCCAATGACGACAAAGTGAAGCAATCAAGAAGAATTTCTCCGACATATAATTCATCTTATCTTATATTTCTAAGTATTATACATTTTCCACACCTTTTATATGTAATTCGTAGAATCAAATAGTGTCTACATAGAGTCCCATACCATTCCTCCCAAATAAACATGATTATGCAAGGTGACCAAATCACTAATTAAATGTCAGATAGAAGTAATCAAACATGAATTACGACAAGAAATTAAAAAAAAAAAAAAAAAATTAGGTACACGTGAAACTATCACAAAATTAGATATAACAAAAATACTAGAGACCTCAAAATTTTATCAAAAATTTTACCAAATGTCTCACATGAGCGTGGGACCCACATGAGACTCACATTATGTGGGTCCCACACTTATGTGAGACATTTGGTAAAAATTTTGATAGAATTTTTAAGATTTTTAACATTACTCTAGATATAATCCTCTCACATGAGATAGATTCCATCATTTTGTAGATTTCATACTACGTGATGGAGTTATGTTCAATTCTATAAAAAAATTTTGTGCATATAAAATAATTGAACCAAACATGACCTATATGATATGAGATATTGAAGAGAGTTCAGACGTGGTGGGAAATAGAAATATTAGAGACTCAAAAAAATTATCAAATTTTTTTACACAATACTCAAATAAGTATTATGCCAATTTTGTTTATAATTTTTTGAAGATTCCTTAGCAATGAATAAGCTGTAAATAAAAACTTGAAGCCAATTGTAACTTTTTCGAGTTGTGATTTGGGCAGGGGATTGTGTGGAGTTCTGCTACAATTACAATTTTTTTTTTATTAATAATATTTCTTATGGTTTACTCACAATGGAATGGACTCTACATCGTCACATGATATAGAATCCATTGGGAGTGAGTATTGGTTCAATTTAGAAGTAAATCAGGACTAAACCATTAATTATGATTCTATTGAATCAAACCAAAACAGGAAAATTTTATAGCCAAACCAAACTGAATCAAAAAATCGTGATTCGGTTCGATTTAGAATTATTATTTTTATAATTATTATAATTATTTATAATATGATTACAAAATATTATTCACAATTTAATAGTTATTTACAACTAATTCTACCACTATAGAATAACAATTTTGATTGGTAGCTCGAATTCTCCTCCCCCGAATCCCCCTAATTTCTATTTTAAGTAAACTGTTTTTTTTTTTTTTTATTTTGCCTTGCATTTTTTTTTTTTTTTTGCCGAAAAAAGTATTTTCGGGGGATTCGGGGCGGAGCTTTTCGAGCTCCCCCGCTTTTCCCATAGAATAATAAACATGTAAAAGTAAAGCATTACAACTTATATATATATTTAATATTAATAAGATATTTGAATATTTACAATAACTAACAAATTATATATGTATATATCTAAAACTTTGTTTGGTTTCAAATTAGATCCATAATTATAAAATTACAGACCAAATCATGAAATACAATTTACCTATTTTAAAAATCAGAACTAAACTGTGTATTGATAAACCAAACAAATCATACAATCTAGTATGAATTGAACCGATTTATGATTTTTTTTTTTTTTAATCAACCCTAGAAACCACTTTCATTGTGGGTAAATAATAAGAAAAAAGATTTAGACCCCCAATAGAAGTGACCCCATCACCCCCGCTGTTTTTTAATTTGTGCAATTTTTTTTTTTTTTTTTCAAAATCTGGCTCTCACAGTCCCCAAATGGAGGTGGGCTGGGGGTGTTGGAGTCACCCCACTAAGAAGAAAGACTATTGTGTGGGTCCCTATGCTCTGGTGGGTGGGGAGGGGTGGGTCCCTATGCTCTGGTGGGTGGGGAGGGGAGTCGGCGCATCCCCAACCTTTTCATCCAATTCTAATGGTTTAAAAAGATTTATCAAAATTATATAAATCGTTTATTTTTTAAAAAATAAATATACTTTTGTAATGGAGTTATAAATATTTAATTAATTTAATAATTTTATAAATAATTTAATCATAAAAAATAAAAATAAAAATTGAGAAAAGTCTCCGAGACGCTACAGGGTCCTACTAGCAATATCCCCAATTCCTTCTCAATCCCAACCTTCCAAGTTCGGGTGGTAGTAAAGTAGGGTCTCGGCTAATAATAAAGAAAAAATTGCAAATAAGTGATATTTTTACAAAATGTTTATAACTTTATAAAATTTTTATAATTTTAATTATTAAAATTGACAAAACTTACCATTAATTTATAATATTTTTAAAAAATTTACATTGAAATATAATTTCCCCCCTATCTAAAAAAAGTACAGCCTCCCCAATAATAAATTGATGGACCACAAGACAGTAAGTTATTGGTTGGTTTATAAGTAACGTCAAGTGACACTCTACATATATTATGATTGGTGAAAAAAATAAAACATATAATTTTTATTGAGTAATTAAGAAACATAAAAAAATATAAAAAAATTATGATCTGCCTAGGCACGACCACGTAATATCCCAATATCAACTGATAATTTTTCCCACACGACATCGTACCCCTATTGCATAAGACAAAGCAAACAAAAGTTGTTTATAGCACAATTAAGTCAATTCACCACTTTCCATAAATAAATTTTAAAAAAAAAAAAAAAAAAAAAAAGAGAAAGCAACTACCAATTCTGTTTGATTTTAAAATTTTAAAAACAGGTTTTGAATTATTAATTTGTTATTTTCAATAAAACTCATTAATATTTTAATAATTTACCAATTCTAATGGTTTAAAGAGAATTTACCAAAATCATATTAATAGTGTATTTTTTAAAAAATAAATATGCTTTTGTAACGGAGTTATAAATGTTCAATCGATTTAATATTTTTATGAATAATTTACATAATAAACTCTCAACATAAGCAGTTCAAATCATAAAGAGGAGAAAAAAAAAATTGAGAAAAGTCTCCGAGGCACTATGGGTCCTGCTAGCAATATCCCCAATTCCTCCTCAATCCCAACCTTCCAAGTTCAGGTGTGTACAGGGGCAAAATATCCTCTGCTTTCCGTACTTCTTGAATTCCAAGCTTCTCGTGACGGCGTCTAACCTGGCAAAACAGAAACGATGAGCTGCCCGGCGGTGGTGTACCGGATAGACCCTCTGACGATCAAGTCAGATCAATTGAGGAAGGAGAAGGCTGTTAGGGAGACAGATAATGTCTCAGATGGCGCAAATTGCTTTAAGTTACTTACCTCCAACGTTCACCCTCCCACTCTTATTTCTAGGCTAGCCATGCAACCTCAAGATTGTACGTGCACTTCCTCTGCTGTCCTTCCCTGGACAGGTGGCAGTGCTCGCCTCTCACCACCTTACGTGTGTAAAGGTTCAGTCCTCCAACCAGTACATGCAAAACTGCCAAACAGTATTGACGCGTGCCTGGAGCAGATTTCCTCTCCCTTACGCCATTGGCCCAGGTGGCATACTTAACCGGAGTACCACGACCGGCCTATCCCTTGTGGAGAATTGCCTCCACAAGCACACAACCGACCTAGGAACCACCGACCTGTCCCTTGGCAAATAGGCAAATATCCGATTCTCATGGCTGAGCTGTTCTCGACCGGTGCATCTTGGCTAACCGACTGCGAGGCATGCTGGCCTCGCCCCATTCTTCCTTCATTCTCGGTTGCTTGAAATCCATCTATCTCGGCTGACCAGCTAGAGGCATGCTGGCCCTCGTCGCGTCCTTAGTCTAGCCCGGGCCCTTAGCTCGATTGCCACACGCCACTACGTGCTCTGCCAAATGTCTACCTAGCCACAGCTCGGTCAGGCCTTAGTTCATGCCTGGTTGGACGATCTCTTTGACCGTGCAAAAAAGATCCACGGGCTGTATTAGCAGAGGAGATAGCGCGGCGCCGTGAAGGTCTGTCACAACCCGGGCTACCGTAGATCGACCGTACTAACGGTGCAAATCTCCCCTCTCAATTCCCCCTTAACCCCATCCGAGCTAATCGTGATTGGAGTTACCACCATGACCGAGCTAAACGGCCCCTCAATCGCGCCAGTGCCAAGCCGAGCGTGATTGGGATCGAAGCATTTACCGAGCTATCCCATTTGGTCGGTGTCCGCAGTCCTGTCAAACGTCGTGCAACCGTACTGACAGTCGTCCTTTCATGCCACGTGGCTCCATCCCATTGGCCGCGTGCCGCCCAAAAGTTATCTTTTCAAGCGCGAAATTCAAACGGCACAGCCGTTTGGTTTTCCCCCCTTTTTATGCACAAATAAAGGGTCATTTGCACCCTTACTCTTCACTTTCAACGCTGAGCCCAAACCCCAGCCTCCATAGCTCTGAGATTCTACCCTCTCTGTCACTGCGACTCATCCGCTTCCTGAGCCCATTTTTGTTCCTTCAGAGGTTACAACCAAGCTCGAGAGGCCCCAATCTGCCTTGCATCTGGTATAGGTAAGTCCTCCTACCCTTCTTTCATACTCTCGTACTCGAGTTCTTCGAGTTCTCCATTTTTTGTGCTTGTGCTCTTGGTGTTCTTCATTTTCTTCTCTTTTTTTTTTTTTTTGCTTTTGCTTACTGTTCTTCGTGCCCTCTGCTTGGGGCCATCGGTGTTGCCTTTTATGTGTAGAACCCGTACACCCTAAGGCAAATGGAAACTGTAGGAATGGAAGGGGCCTCCATGCCCCTTGTTCCTCCTTGGTTCGAACGGATTTGCCCTACTTCTGAGATGAACAGTTTGAATCTGGGTAGAACTGAGCTAAATGCTCATTTAGATCTGTGGTTAGAGCCTCAGCCGAGCAAAAACTGGCTTGTGGCTTCTCACTGAGGCCGCGACCGAGCTGAATACTCAATTAGATCAATAAATAGGACTGAACCGAGCTAAAACTTGCCTTGACCGAGCCGAAAATAGAATTAGAACCAAATCAAGAAGGCTAAAATAGCCATTCCGTCGAGCCGAGATAGGGGTTAGACCGGCCAAACACCCTAAAACCTTTCTCCGAGCTAAGAGTTCTAATATGAGCCATGCAATTTCTGTCGTGCTAACCCTTGGGCTTATTTTTCAACAATGCAGAACAAACTAGGACCGATCAGGCCAGTCCAGAACCATCACTGGTGAAGCTCAAAGTCTGAGCGAATACACCAACATTTTTGACCAAGATACAAATTAAATCGTCAAATAAAACCGAGATAGATGGGGAAGTACCGATTTATGGTGAGCTCGTCTGGTGCATTAGCTGAGTTTCATAGGGAGTACAACATCCCAGACGACGTCATCTTAGAGCTCGCCAAGAAGGGAGATACCCCTTGGGGCGACCTAGACCGATGCCCCTTCACGGTCATGTCTATAGTCGAGGGAGGACTTCGCTTCCCAGTCCAACCCTTGATCTGCGAATTTTTGAGGCAGACAAGGCTTTGCCCGACCCAAGTCTCCAACAACACGTACAAAATAATAAACGGCGTCGCCAAGCTAAACCGGAGGCTCGGTCTCAATCTCGGTCTTGTTGAAATTTTTCATTAGTACAGCCTTAGTAAAAATAAAGGTGGGTTTTGTTGGTACCTGAAAGTAAAGAAGGGCCGAGCAAAACTCATTGAGGGCAACCCGGACAAAGAGACCGATGATGATGACTTCCTGTGGGTGTCCGGTAATTACGAGGACACCGAGGCGCCCATACCGGGCTGGTACATTAGGAAGGATTTTGGCAGTGCTGGTGAGTAGCTCGGCTAACCGCCCTATCTTCTTTCTGCATTAGTTTCTCTCTTTGCCGGTCTAACACTTGCTTCTTTTTGCAAATTACAAGCACTTAGCAGAGGACTACTACCGGGCTAACCAAGAGGCTATCAGAGTCTTACTGCGTCATCCAGCCGAGGAAAGGAAGTCTTCAAAACTGCTCGGCTTTGAACCGACCTACCACTACCAAGCACCGCGCAAAAGCCGGGTCACCGACTTTCTTCGTGCGCCTTCTCCTGATCCTGACCCAAATCTTCCACCGATCAGACTAGTTCCCCTCACTGCCAAGCAAGAAATGCAAAAAATCCGGGCTATCAAATCAATGATCACCGGTGAGGAAACCGAGTCGCAACCACCGGAGGCAACTGGGGGAACATCCTCCACTCCAGCCGGGCAAACGGAAGGCATAATGCTGGCTCTAGCTAGCGAACAACCCACTGGCCGGTCGAGGAAAAGACCGAGGAAAGACCAAACTAGGGAGCACCTCGTTGATGAGGAATCCACCGAACATGCCTCAACCGAGCTTAGGGACCAGACTGAACAACAAATCAGCGGGCCATCCAAACGCCCAAGTGCCCCCCCTATCTGGTCGCCAGAATTCAAGTACAAAGGCCGCGCTGTTTCTGAAGCAGATTCGGTCTACGTGGACAAGGACTACTCGCTCGGTTTTAACATGACCAAGGGGTTGATCCTACCTGCCGACATGAAAAAACACGACGAGCTGTCCGACCTGAAGGTCCTCCGCTCGACGGCGAAATCCATAGTGCTGGTAAATTGTCACTTTTTCTTTTTTCAAGTTATTGCTCAATTTTTGCTCGGCTTTCTGAATACTCACAATCTTTCATTTGTTGGCAGGCCGCGCAAAAGAACTACCTCACCCATGAGCGCATGATCGCCGTACGGCAAAGTCTTCGTGATGTCATTGCCGAGAACAAAGCCCAAGCAGCCGAGATAGCAAAGCTCAAGGGCGCGCAGGAAGCGGTTGTGGCCGAGCGAGACATCTTGAGCCAGAAAGTCGACTGAGCTGAAGTGGACAAACAGCGGGCCGTGAAGTCAACGAAGGCCCGGTACCTCGCCGAGCTGAGGAAACTGCGCGATGCCCACAAAGCAGAGAAGGACAAGGCTATTGATGACGCCAAGGACCGGGGATACGCGCAGGGCGAGAAGACTTATGAGCGGCAGGTCCAAGCGACCAAGGACATCTTTTTCCAGTGCGGTTGGAAAGCTGCTGTGGAAAAAGTTGGCCTTAGTTAAGATGCTGATATGTTCTTGAATCCCCCCGCAGCCTATATCCCGGTCTACATGCAGGCCTACGCGAGTGCTACGCAAAAAAGGCTTATTGAAGAGGCCAAAAAAGCAGCCGAAGAGAAAGCGGCGGCTGAACAACCCGCCGAGCAGACTTCTCCCGATGCTACTCAAAGTGCCGAGGAAGTGGAAGCCGAGCAAAAGGTAGCTGTGGAAGGCGCTCTAGATGGAGCCGAGGAGGGCACAACCGAGCAGACTACCCAGACCGCCGAGCAAACCGTCGATGTCGACCTGGAGTTGGACTGAAATGCCCCCTTCTATTTTATGCTTTGTTTTTGTTTCTTTTCTTTCCATTGCTTTTGAATGTAACCGCGCTAGGCCCTCTCTTTGTACTTCAACTTTCCTAATCAATGAAACTTTAATTTTTTGCTCGTTTATCTTGTATTCCTATTCGGTTTGCACGTGTAAAAATTTCTTGATTCAAACTTTAATGCAGCACAACTGGTAGATCGGCTACGCCATGCAATCATGCCAAAGTCCTGTAGTTGGTCGGGCAAAAATCAGCTCGGCCGTAAAAGAAGTTGGACAACTCGCCAACTTTTCATTTTGGCCGAGCAAAACCAGCTCAGCCTGCATATTGGACAAAACACCAATATTCCGTTGTGGCCGAGCAAAATTAGCTCGGCCTTGGAGTCGGATAGAATGTTAATCTCTCTTTTCTCCGAGCAAAATCAGCTCGGCTTCTTGTAAGTTGGACAAAGCTCCAACATATCGTTTGGCCGAGCAAAGTCAGCTTGGCCATTATTAGTTGGACAAAACACCAACATTTCTTTTCGGCCGAGCAAAATCAGCTCGGCCTTAACATCGGGCAAAACACCGATATTTCACCTAAGTTGGTCACAACGCCAACATCCCAATTGGGCAAGCAAAAACCAGCTCGGCCCTTATGTGAATTGGACCATACGCCAATCATGTCGCTGGACAATACGCCAACTGTTTGTCCGGTCTGCTTATATATCGGCAAGAGAAAATCAGTCCGGTTCCATTCAGGTCGGTCTCTTTGCCCCTGGCATCCATAGCTGCCTTGTATCCTTGCGGTGTCATTATACAGAAAGATGCAATAAAAAAGCAACAAGAAGGCTATTTTTCATTACAAAAAGCAGTGCTATACTTACATCAAATGCCAAAAAGGCTAACAAGCTAGAAAGCTAAGGAATATACAAGTAATTACACCTTAAAAGTAAAAGATCTTAAGGTTGACTGCATTCCACGGTCTGGGGATAGCTTTGCCATCTAAATCTTCCAAATGGTATGCCCCTTTGCCAGCGAGACCAGTCACCTTGTATGGTCCTTCCCAATTTGCACCGAGCTTTCCTTCGCCTGGGATCACCGTGTTGCCTAGCACTTTTCTTAAGACCCAGTCCCCAATCTTGAACAGCCTGGGGTGTACAGCCTTGTTGTATTTCTTGGAGAGTTCTTGCTGATAGGCCGCTATGTGGATTAGTGCCCGCTCCCTTCTTTCCTCGGCGAGGTCTAGCTCCAATGCTACTGCTTCATTGTTCAAATCTGGCTGGAAGCTTTCAGACCGGATGGTTGGCATGCCAATTTCCAGCGGGATAACGGCTTCCATGCCATAGGCCAAGGCAAACGGAGTTTCCTCGGTCGACCGCCTTGGCGTAGTGCGGTACGCCCAGAGTACATTAGGGAGTTCCTCTGCCCACTTCCCCTTGGCCTTCTCAAGCCGCTTCTTCAGCCCGTCCAGGATGGTCTTGTTCGAGGCCTCTGCTTGACTATTTGACTGAGGATAGGCCGGCGTTGAATTGTAGAATTCGATCTTCAGCTCTTCACAAAATCCGCGAAAGAGTTTCCCATCGAATTGAGTGTCGTTATCCGAGATGAGGGCCTTTGGAATGCCGAAGCAAGTGATAACATTTTTTCAGACAAACTTCTTCACATCCTTTTCCTTTATGGTCGCCAGCGGCTTGGCCTCAACCCACTTGGTGACATAGTCAGTGACAGCGATAAAGAATTTGCGATTACCCGGTGCTGCTGGGAGTGGTCCAACAATATCCAACCCCCACAGCGCGAACGACCAAGGACTTGTAAGGGGGAGCAATTCTCTAGCTGGCTGGTGGATCTGGTGAGCGAACTTCTAACACTTTTCACACCTGCGAACGTATTTCTGCGAGTCTGCCTGCATACATGGCCACCAATAACCCTGGGAAATTGCTCAGTAAGCCAAAGATCTGCCCCCAGTATGGCTGTCGCAGATGCCTTCATGGATCTCATAGAGAAAAGCTTCCACCTTGGCGGGGTAGACACACTTCAGATACGGCCTGATAAAAGACTTCTCATACAAGGCTCCAGACAGAGAGCACCAAAATCGCTCTGACTTGGCCCGAATCTTGTTGGCCACCTTCTTTTCTTCCGATAGAACCCTATCTTTCAGGAAGGCGATGATGGGATCCATCCAAGAAGGACCCAAGTCAGTGTAGAGTACCTCGGTCGCTTCTGGTTTCTCAATACTTGGCCGAGGTAAGAATTCTATCATCAAGGGGTTAGGAAAAGCTGTCTGAGTAGAAGCGAGTCCGGCCAATTCATCAGCCATGCTATTTTCTTCACGGTTGATCTGTTCCACTCTTATGGCATCGAACTTCTTGATCTCTACATGCACCAGGGCCTAATACTTGGCCATTCTCTCATCCCTTGCCTCATACTCCCCTGAGACCTGATTAACCACCAGCTTGGAATCGCTAAATACCATAAGGGCTGATGCTTTCATTCTTAGTGCACTTCTTAGCCCGGTGAGGAGGGCTCATACTCTGCCTCGTTGTTGGATGCAGGGAAGTCGAGCGTAATTGCCTGCTCGATAATCAACCCGTCTGGAGAAGTCAGTACGATACCCAGCCCGGCCCCATGCCTGTTGGATGCCCCATCGACGAAGAGCTTCCACATCTCGCCAATGAACAGCTTCCAGCAATCATAAGGGTTTTCGAAGCTTCTCAGTTCCAAGTCTCTGATCGGCTCATTCTGGTCTCTTTCCTTGTCTTTGTTGAGTCCGTCTTCCAATGAGTCACCCAGCTCTGCTAGTTCAGTCACCTTTTGCCCTTCTTTCACTTGCGAGCCAACACTTGTCTCCATTGCCTGTGCTAAATCCGCACCAGCCAAATCAACCGGGCAAACTGGATGCGTTCCAGAGGCGAACTCCGCCACAAAGTCTGTGAGAGCTTGAGCCTTGATTGCGGTGCACGGGCAGAACTTGATGTCGTACTGTCCCAATTCCATGGCCCATTTCAAAATTCTCCTGGTAAAGTCTGCCTTTTCAAAGAGCACCTTGAGTGGAAACTAGGTTAGCACAATGATTGTATGGGCATGAAAATAGTGTGCCACCTTTCTCGACGCCATCATCAGGGCCAGCGCTAATTTTTCCAACAGAAGATACCTCGTCTCGGCCGGGAGCAGAGTCTTGCTTACATAGAAAATGGGCAGGTGCTGTGTGCCTTCAGCGCGGACTAGGACGGCACTCACCGCATGTTCAGAGACTGCCAAGTAGAGATACAATTCTTCGCCCGGCCGGGACGTGACTAAGATAGGGGCTGAGGAGAGGTATACTTTTAAGTCTGCCAGTGCACGGTCACATTCGTTGTCCCAAAAAAACTTGGTCTTTAAAGTTTTGAAGAAGGGCCTGTAACGATCTGAAGACCGGCTAATAAATCAGTTCAGCGCGGCTGCCATCCCAGCAAGATGTTGCACGTCCTTCATGGAGTTTGGGCGCTCGAGGTCTTGTATAGCCTTGATCTATGATGGGTCGGCTTCAATCTCTCGATTTGTGACCAGAAAACCCAGAAACTTCCCGGTGCCGACTCCAAAGGCGCATTTGGAGGCATTCAGACGAAGCTTATGGCGTTTAAGTATAGCAAACATCTCTGCTAAGTCGGAGAGGTGCTGAGATTTCTCCTTACTCTTCACCACCATATCGTCGATGTAGGCCTCCATGGTGCGGCCCAACAGTGGGGTGAACATCTTTGTCACCATCCATTGAAAAGTTGCCCCAGCGTTTTTTAGCCCAAATGGCATGACTTTATAGCAATACAACCCTCTAGGGGTAGTGAACGATGTGATCTCTCAGTCCGGTTTATACATGGCTATCTGGTGGTAGTCGCGATACGCGTCCAGGAAGCTGAACCTTTGATGGCCAGCGGTTAAGTCCACTAGCTGGTCAATTCGAGGGAGGGAGAAGCTATCCTTTGGGCAAGCACGGTTGACCGTCTTGTAGTCAACGCAGACTCGCCACTTACCATTCTTCTTCGGAGCCACCACCGTATTGGATATCCACCGAGGGTATTGCACCTCTTCTATGGCCCCAGCTTCCAGCAGGTTCTTCACTTCCTCGGCCACTACCTCGGCATGGTGCAAGGCTAAGCGGCATGTCCTTTGGATGACTGGCCGTGCATTGGGGAAGACATTCAACTGATGGCAAATGAAGCTCGGGTCGATGCCAGGCATATCGTAAGGCGTCCACGCAAAAGCCTCCAAATTGGAAGTCAAGAAGTCGACATAATCTACTCGCTCGATGCTAGACAAAGATGATCCCAAGAGGAAGAACTTAGTTGGGTCATTCTCGTCAATGCGCACTTCCACCAAATCCTCGACCGATTTTTCCTCAGCCTTTCTACCTACGTCTTCAAGGACCTCCTTTCCCTCGGATCCCTCAATCATTTGGATGAACCCCTTGGCTGCTCGGCTACCATTTATTGCAACGAAGCATTGTTTTTCCATCACCTGGTCTCCTCAAACCTCTTCTATTTGTCTGGTTGGCGTCAGAAAGCGCAAAACCTGATGGTAAGTCGACGCTACTACTTGTATGGCGTGTAGCCAGCCCCTATCCAAAATTAAGTTGTAAGTAGATGGGACCTTGAGCACCCAGAATTCCACCTACTTCACAACTGAACCCGCTTTGATCGGCAATATGATCTTCCCCACCGGCCACTCCGACTGTGAGTTGAATCCAACCAAACAAGATGTCGCAGAGGCCAAGTCCTTGTCTTCCAGCTTTATTTGCTTGAAGGCGTCAAAGTACATAATCTCGACCGAACTCCCCTAGTCGATCAAGATTCTCTTGATGTCAAAGTCTTTGACGCGAAGAGTTACCACTAGGGCATCATTGTGGGGCATCTAGATCCTTTCCAAATCCTTGCTTGAAAAGGTAAGGACGTCTTTCTCCTCGGTCTTCCCCTTCTTCACAGCGGGCTGAACAGAGAGCACTTCTCTCATGTGCTCGGCCTTCTTGATCATCCCTCTCAGCTCGAAGACCCTGGCCGGTTCAATGATGCCATGGATGACATTGATTACACCTTGTGGCGCTGCGTCCAGGGCGGCTAGACCGTTTGGTTCGATCTATTCCGATGGTGCGGCCTTCATACCCCCATCTATGTACTAATCAAGATGCCCGGCCGCCACTAATTCCCCCAAGTGTTGTTTGAGCGGCAAGCAGTCCTCTGTTCGGTGCCCCCGTTCCTCATGGAAGGTGCAGCGATATTTTGAATTGAAGCCTCTCTGCGCACTCCCCAACTTGGCCGACGAACGGACAAAAGGCTCTCCTCGGATCTCGCTCAAAATGCGGTAAATAGGGATTTTAAGGATCGTGGTGATTCCAGTCCGCGCCTTCAATTTTCTCTTGGCATCTTCCGCTGCGTCGCGGAGAGCATCAGCTCGATCATTTCTGCGACCTTTGTTTCTGTCATCGCGGTTTAGGCCACGACGTTGATATTTTGACCGGTCCTTTGGGCGGTTATCCTCCTGCCAGACCAAGTGAACTTTTCCCGCCACCTTTCTGTCCACCGCGATCAGATTATCCCTCCCGGTCACGGAGGCGACATTCTCCTCTACACGGATGTGCTCATTGATCCGCTGCATCAAGGACTCCATAGTGGTGGGCTGGTGCATCGTGAGTGAATCTTGCAGCCTATGTCCGACTGGGAGACCCCACTTGTACTGAGTGATCGCCAGATGGGTAGGGCAGTCGAGGATCTCGTTGTAATTTTCCCAGTACTTCGCGTTGTATGCCTTCAACGAACATCCAGATTCCATCTTGACGCCCAGGAGATGGTCAACCTCCTTTGGTGTTCGAGTGTTGGTTTTGAATCTAGTGACGAAGGCTTCAGCTAGTTGCTGCCACCCTTCGATACTCCCCTCTGGGAGCCTTTCGAACCACTTCAAGCCCAGCTCTCCCAAGCTTGCTGGGAATATGAGGCACATCAGGGCGTCATTGCGCCGGTGGCCAGCCATTACTTGCCGGTAATGATTCACATGCATGTACGGATCTGTCTTGCCATCGTACAAAGTGAACTTTGGCTAGTGGAATCCGGCAGGGAGTGAAGTACTCTCGATTTCTGGAGACAGCGGCGTGGCTGTAAGTCTCGCCAACTCCTTGTCCACCAACGCAGGGGCCATCACTCTGGGGGCTGGCATCGCCACTTCTTCGCTACAGCGAACCGGAGCGCTCAACCTCTGCAGTGCCGGCACTCTCTGAGCCTCGCGATGGCGAGCCCTTTCCTCCAACACATTTCTCAGGTCTCTGGAACGGCAGGAGAAAGAGTATCTCGACGTCAATGACGGGCGTGAGGGGTAGTATGTGTTGTCGCGAGTGAGGGATCTGCCCTCTCTTTAGTCGGAATCTTCAACCCCATAGTTCCTAGTGATGGAAAGAGAGTGAGTCCTCTCCTGGCAGTGACTACTAGAACGAGGGAACGGGGTGCGCTCACTGAGGTTGCCCTCTCTAGCAACACCCTTCCCTTTAATCTGGTGCTTCAGCATTGTCACGACCCAAACCCGCCTCTATGGGTTTAGCACCATAACCGGCCAGTAATCTGAGATTACCGAAGGCCTGCTTAATAGTAAGACAGTATAACAGAGTACAGGGGCAAGGTGGAAGCCAATACAGTAAGTAAACAATGTCCAATGAGCTGTGACAGTCTGTATGCCAAAAGATTTTCATACATTTATACAGAACAATATGCAAAACATTTACAAACATTGATCTGAGGATCAAGTCCTATTAACGATCTGGCAGTTTATACAATCTATACAGTAAACAAAACAGTACAGGAGGGGAGAAACACTAAACACCCCTAGCCTTAGCTTGGCAGGCTCAGAACCTCGCAGTGAGGCACATAGGTTGACTTGACAAAACTGGAAATACCCCGACGCTTCTAGCATTGGTCCGGTGCCTGTACACCTACATATATATATATGAGCAGTGAGCTAAAGCCCAGTGAATAACATAATGCGTAAAGGGGTTTAGAATGAATGTCCTTACAGTAATGAAAACAGTTCATTAAATCGATTTGATCAATCGGTCATATGTGATACATCCATTAGCATAACGATGCGATGGCGGTAGGTCTTAAAGACCGAACGAGAATGATGGCCATCAATCGATGAATGAGTGGTTCCACGAGGGAACCGGCGAGATCTCTATAATGATAAGATAACGATGCTTGATGGGTGCTAAGGATGCCTGATGCGATTCGAGAATATAGGACATACATTCATTGATAAACAATATCGGTTTAGTAAAGCAGTTGATTCGAGATTCAAGATAATCATTTTGAATATAACTTTACACAATTGTTACTCCGCGAGTTACAGCTCTGATGGCTAGAGCGCGTCCCCAATCACCAACCCTACACAGTTTACAGATTGAACACACACTAAGCCATACAGTTGGAAAAGATAATAATTTAATCCCTAATTTGCCTCGGTGTGTTCTACATCTATATCCTCTTTAAGACGCCTTAAATATGCCCTAGGAATGCCTAGGATGGAAAGAGGATGCAAAGATGCACTTAGAAAACATTTTCAGAATTTTCAGTGAAATAGAGTCCCGCTCGAGCGTTAACTTCCCCGCTCGAGCGGACATGCAAACAAAGGTCCACGCTCGAGCGTTAACTTACCCACTCGAGCGGACCAAAAAGTACTGGATAGGTGAAAATCACGCTCGATAGGGCGCTCGATAGCCGCTCGAGCGCAAAACACAAAGTCCCGCTCGAGCGTCCAATACCCTGCTCGAGCGTACTGCAAGACATGACAAAGTACTGGATGCTCGAATTCCCCGCTTGAGCGCCACTTTCCCCGTTCGAGTGGGAGTGCAAAATCTAGAAAACCCAGATTGCACCTCCAAGCCAAAAACCAAGTTTTAAAGTATCAAAACCAATCTCCTTGGGCTAATTTTCCAGAAAACCCTTGTAAACACATAAGATGACATGATTAAAAGCTCAATTTGGGAAATCAAAGCCCAAAGGAGAGTTCAATTAAATACATTTCAAACCAATTTCAAGAACATAAATTCAAATATGACATGCATGATTTCAAACCATTTCAAAGCTTCAATTTGATGCTCTAAAGAGCCAATTGTTCCAAAAGTAAGATGAAAACATGGACTTAACCTCCAATATACACATGCATGTGACAATTTGCCATGAAATCAACTCAAAAGTCAACAATACAACCATGCATACATGAGATGAGCTACAATACAACATTTTAAAGCAAATTCATGACTTAGACCACTCATCAACCATGAATTATGCAAGATACATCTCAAATACATAAATGAGAGAATGAAGCTCATACCTAGGCTCCTTAATTACAAGTCTTGAGGTCCAAACTAGCAAGAACTTCTTCCAATTCCTTCAATTTCCAAGCAATTACAAGTTAAAGACTAATCTTCTAAGTCTCTCTCTCTCTAAATTCGGTTAGAGCTTTCAAATGTGCTGATGAAATGTTTGCAAATGAGTGTGATGAGGCTCAAAAGTGTTGTCTACATGGCCCACTAACAATGGCATTTAGGTAAATAAACCTAACTCTTTAATTGGCTCTATTTAATCTAGTTTACTCATACCAAATCACTTTTTAATTAAATATGCTATAAAATCACATAAATTATGATAATCATAAAACATCAATCAATTTCAGATTCGGCCGCCGATAAAGCCTCCAATTCGCAATTTAAACCCAAAAACATGAACAGATAATTAAACAGGCAACAGATAGAAAATGCAATTCAACAGATATACCCAATCAATCAGTTTCAGTTTTCAGTCAGTCAGTTCAGTATTTCGGTTGATTCAATTACATATCATAATCAGTCTCAGTTTAGCAGTAATCGGTAATCAATCAGTCATTAATCGGTAAACAGTGTGAGGATTGTTACAAGCATCTCCATCTCTGCCGCCATCTTGCGAATAAGGGCGTCTTGGTCTTTGAGTTTGTGTTCCAAGCGCTACGCACGGGACTCCCCCCGCCGCCGACAGCCCTCTGGACTCTTCGAACGATCAGAACTCCTCCCGCGTTTGTCTCACGCACCTCGCGAAGAAGTTTCTAGGCCACTACGGCGGAAAAATTGGCCATCTCTCGCCAGACGGAACTCGTGACACCATCGACGATAGACAGTGGAATTTCGTCGTTGTTGGCCATGGAAATGGTCAAAGAGGCTTGAAGAACAAGGGTTGAATATCAAA
The DNA here is from genome assembly GCA_025200525.1 of Camellia lanceoleosa. Lineage (NCBI taxonomy): Eukaryota > Viridiplantae > Streptophyta > Magnoliopsida > Ericales > Theaceae > Camellia > Camellia lanceoleosa. Next base: position 129,363,949 of record CM045759.1, on the reverse strand, counting down.
GGATTCCCACAGACGGCGTCATTTGTACGGGAGCGAAATATCCTCTGCTTCCCGTACTTCTTGAACTCCAAGCTTCTCATAACGGGGTCTAACCTGGCAACACAGAAACGGTGAGCTGCCCGGCGGTGGTGTACCGGATAGACCCTCCAACGATCAAGCCAGATCAATTGATGAAGGAGAAGGCTGTTAGGGAGACAGATAATGTCTCAGATGGCGCAAATTGCTTTAAGTTACTTACCTCCAATGTTTACCCTCTCACTCCTATTTCTAAGCTAGCCATGCAGCCTCAGGATTGTGTGCGCACTTCTTCTGCTGTCCTTCCCTGGACAGGTGGCAGTGCTCGCCTCTCACCACCTTACGTGTGTAAAGGTTCAGTCCTCCAACCAGTACATGCAGAACTGCCAAACGGTATTGACGCATACCTGGAGCAGATTTCCTCTCCCTCACGCCATTGGCCCAGGTGGCATACTTAACCGGAGTACCACGACCGGCCTATCCCTTGTGGAGAATTGCCTCCACAAGCACACTACCGACTTAGGAACCGCCGACCTGTCCCTTGGCAAAGAGGCAAATATCCGATTCTCATGGCCGAGTTGTTCTCGACCGGTGCATCTTGGCTAACCGGCTGCGAGGCATGCTGGCCTCCCCCCGTTCTTCCTTCATTTTCGGTTGCCCAAAGTCCATCTATCTCGGTTGACCGGCTAGAGGCATGCCAGCCCTCACCGCGTCCTTAGTCTAGCCCGGGCCCTTAGCTCGGTTGCCACACGCCACTACGTGCTCTGCCAAATGTCTACCTAGCCACAGCTCGGTCAGGCCTTAGTTCATGCCTGGTTGGACGATCTCTTTGACCGTACAAAACAGATCCACGGGTCATGTTAGCAGAGGAGATAGCACGACGCCGTGAGGTCTGTCACGACCCGCGCTACTGTAGCTCGGCCGTACTAACGGTGCAAATCTCCTCTCTCAGGGTGGTAGTAGAGTAGGGTCTCAGCTAATAATAAAGAAAAAATTGCAAATAAGTGATATGTTTACAAAATGTTTATAAATTGATAAAATTTTTATAAATTTAATTATTAAGTTTGATAAAACTTGCCATTAATTTATAATATTTTAAAAAAACTTACATTGAAATAAAATTTTCCCCCTATCTAAAAAAAGTACAAATTCCCCAATAATAAATTGATGGACCACAAGGCGGTAAGTTATTGGTTGATTTATAAGTAGCGTCACATGACACTCTACATGTATTGTGATTGGTGAAAAAAGTAAAATATATAATTTTTTATTGACTGATTAAGAAATATAAAGAAATATGAAAAATTGTGATTTGCCTAAGCATAACCACGTAATATCCCAATATCAACTAATAATTTTTTCCACACGACATTGTACCCCTATTGCTTAAGACAAAGCAAACAAAAGTTGAATAAATATTGGGACCCCCCTTTGGGGTTCACCCCCTAGACCCCCTTTGCTTTTGATTGGTCAGCTTTTCTTTTTTTCTTCTCTCCCAATCCCCAACCCCCACGTGTGTGGGGGGGTGGTGGGGGTGGGAGTTTCAAGAGGGTCTGAATCAATGCCCAAGTTGTTTATAGCACAATTAAGTCAATTCCTCACTTTCCATAAATAAATTTAAAAAAAGAAAAAGAAAAAACAACTACCAATTCTGTTTGATTTTAAAATTTAAAAAATAGGTCTTGAATTATTAATTTGTTATTTTCAATAAAATTCATTAATAATTTAATAATTTTTTTAAAGATGCATTTAATCCAACTATACTTAAAAAAATAAAATATTTGTGAATTAATATTAAAAAAATTAATAAAATACAACATATATATATATATATATATGAAAAAAAAAAAATTTTATTTTTTGGTATTTAGTGAATTTTATTAAAGAATTTTTTTAAGGTAAAACACTAATAAATCTCAAATTAGAAACTTGTGCACTAATTATAGTCCTGCATCTTTTCTATTGAACCAAAAAGTCCAAAACACTTAGAATGTCACATTTGCCCTATGTCATGCGCGTGTTGGTGTGTGTATTAGGGGCCAATTTGGATTTTTAATTATGGTGAAATTACAGATCTGGACGTAAAGTACACTATAGGCTTTTTCTGTTTTCCCTCATTTTCGATCGAATCTTCTGATCTTCACATGGAAATGTTAGTATGCAACATTTCCACATTTGAGCATCTCCATGTTTGATGGCGTCGGCGTTTGTTTTCGTCGTCATCTTCTCCGGCTATCGATTTGCAGAGACAAATACACATCAGTTCTGCTGTCGCCGATCGATCTAAATCGATGACTATGGCAGGCGAAGGTTTGTGATGTTAACCACTACAGTTAGTTGGTTTATTGTGCAATGTTATGCGTTGAATCGGATGTGGTTTGTTTTGGAGGTTTGAATCAATGTTACATGGCACAGTGGTGTGGTGACATTATGTTAGGGATCGTTTTTTTTTTTTTTTTTTTTTTTTTTGACATATGTCAATGAACACTAGACGTAGTTGTCACATTAGGAGTTTGTTTCCTCTGTTATTGTTGTTTCCTCTGTTATTGTTACATTATAAGATCGTTTCCTATGTTACAAGGTAATGTGATTCACCCCTTGCAGTGAATGGATTTCATGTCGGTTTATTGGTTGTGTTTGTGAATTTTAGTGTCACAACTGGGGGCTTATGGTAATGTAAGGATCTGCAGAATTGCACTTAGTGTAATGTGACAATACGTTATCCTGTTCAAGAATGTGTCGTGCATTGTTTATTTAGTTGATGTATCATTGTTCAGATCCAATGCGGGGTTAATATGTAGTTTACTTATCGTAGCACGATCGTTTACATGTCATTGCATCATGCCACATTGCATCAAGTAGGTTCAAATTAAACGTTAACCCCACATTGCGTCATGCCACATGTTTTGCCACATTTTGATTGCCTGTTCGGAACAAAACATCAGTCTGTGTGTTGGTTTTTTAGGTCAAAAGACAATCACTCATGTTGGTGTTTGTGTGATTGTGTTTTCCATTATGAGTTGTCATCCTTTGATTACGCAATTCAATTTTGTCCCTTGTACATTCAAGTAATTGTCGGCATGTTATGCACATGGCGTTACGTCATGCCACAATTTATATTGTAATTTGTAACGCCCCAAAAATAATTCAACATGAACTACTTATATTAATAGACATTCACTACACAATGACAATAATCCTTCCCTCTCCACATATATATCAAATGGGTTTAACACAAAAGTTTCACATGCGGTATACATTCACCACATAAAAAGAATACTTGAATCTATAGCATGTGAAGCATCTAATCTCAAAAAAAAAAATAATGTCCTTAACGGCTTACATCTTCCAAGGCATTAGCCCGGCTACACAAAAGTGGTCTCTCGGACCCATACACGTTAGCCCTTGGCTTTACAAAAATTACAACAAAATAGGATAGCTATTTACTCTTCACAAAAATATCCACGCCCTCAGTTCGACAGGATCACCACATCTTTACCTGGACCAAAATCCCATAGGGGTGAGCATAAAGCTCAGTAGAGAAATCGCTAACAAAGTATATACATTTATGTATAATGTCCACCATTAAATGAAAAATGCGAATGTGATGTAATGCTTTTTCAAAATAATATCATATCATGCCTTCCTTGAAAATCATCATGCTTTCACTAACATTTTTTTTTTTTTTTTTGCAATCTTATCAATTCTCAAAACTTCAAATTTTAAAACAACAAGGGGCGGTAAATACGACACTGGTAATTCCTAGGCTGGTGTCTGCAAGTAGACTCTACAAGTATTACCAAAACTGTCATTTTTACCGGTATTAACCGGAAGGCTCAACACCTATCCGCGTGATTTTTCTGGTCTTTCACCATGGACACTCAAGCCAACTTATCAAATTCATCTACACCCCCTAACCGGACTTACCACCGTATTTACCCCATATACATTTCCATAGTTCTTGTCACAACGTTATCTTCTTTAATGAAATAAATATCTTCAATTGAAATTCACAATGCAAAAATGATAATGATTGAATGAATATGCAATGCAAGGATTTTCCATACTTCATAGCATTACTCCATTTTCAACTATCTCTACAACAATATCAATTAGCCACATTTTCATTTCTTCTTCTCCATATTACCCCACAATATAGCCATGCCATCAATCTATGGCACTAACCATTTCTCATCATGCTCCATTCACAACAAGTTAGTCTCTTCAAGGCAACATGTGATGTCTTTCACACATCAACTCCAATGTTTATAATTTCCACTAACCAAGATACACAGCTATTAGCTATTTCACAACGACACACTTTCAAATGTTTAACAATCATGTTAAAATCACATTTCATTCCTCATACATCATGTAAATTGCCATTTTGCTAAACATGTAATGAAAGTTCACCTTCTTAATACAAAACAACAAGATGCTTCTAAGCATGTTCACATCTTTCAAAATCCCCAAAAATTTCTAGGGTTTTTATGTCAAAAACAAAACAAACATCTCCATCTTTTAAAAATATTTTTTTTTCATGGCATCACCTCTTCTATTATGTGAGTTAAAATTCTCAAGAAAATAGTTTTAGAAGGAGAGAGAGAGATCAAGCCCACCTTTAAAACCCTAGCATTTATGAGACAAGACCAAACTTCCAATATCATTAATGAAACCCTTAAAATCAACCAAATCAAACATAAATATATATATATATATATATAACTCAAGGAAATTTCCCTACCTCAAAGTTTGATGATGAAAGAGATGGAAACCCTAGCTTTTAGATGGAGGATTCTTCAATGTTCCACAACCCCAAGAGGAACCCCAACTAGAATCTTCAATATTGGTGAGAAATGTTGATGATCTAGGCCCAAAATTTACAAGAATCAAGGTGTTCTAGGGCTTTGGTGAGAGTTTCCTAGAGAGAAGGATGAGTAAAAGTGTTTTTAGAGAGAGAGGAGCATGAAAGAAATGAGATACAATCAGCCCTAAGAGAGAAAGAAAAATAGAGCCCCGAAACTGCCCAGATTGCCGCACGTGCGGCACCCAACCTCGCACGTACGGAGCGCCCTTGCCGCACATGCGGCCCTCACCCCCGCATGTGCAGTGGCCCTGCGGCACCTCAGCCCACACCTGCCTTTTAGGCAGTGTCACGACCCAAACCCGATACCCAAAGGCTCAGCGTCATAACAAGATAAAAATAAAATAATTCAAATAATTTTGTAGTCGTAACGCAAGCGGATAAATTAAATACAATAATTGGGTACCAACTGCTTATTTAAAAGGAAAGAAAACATAATCATTTGAACTTTATTGTATTACAAGAGTTCAAAACAAAACAGACATAAATAAAAAAAGATTTTAAAAAAAACAACACAGCGATTCATTTTCCATCTTGATCCCACTAAACCTCGTCACCTGAAAGGGTAACAGCTATAAACACATGGCAGAGTGAAAAATATTATACTGTGAGTATAGGGGCACAAAATAGCCATAGAAAATTATTTAAGCTAAAACATTAACATAATTTGTGTTGAATACACAAATTAATTAAGTGCCAGAAACAGAAATAATTAACTATAACCACGGTACATAATAGAACAGAACAGGGGTCACTAAGTGACAATCACTACAGGGGTCAATGGATCCATGACAAATAGAGGACCACAAAGTCGTCAAACGGGGGCTAATGGTTATTTAAGTCCCCCAAGGCATGGGACTCCCGTGGTAGTACTTACAGAAAATAATTGTTTACAAGATCGTGGTCAAATATTCTTTAAAATTTAAACAAACATATCCATAGGTTTCATTTTAAACAAATAAAGTTCAGAAAATAATCCACGTAATTGAAATATTAACCTAAACATAAAAAATAATTTATATCAAATAAATTGTGATAACTCAAAACATGCATAAAATATATTATGGTAACTTAAGACATGTAGAAAACATATTATAATAACTCAAGGTATAATAAAACTCACCTTTAATATAAACTTATCCTTATTTTTCTCGCACTTCAGAGCCTCACTTGCTACGCCCCTTACACTTTCTACCTTACACTCACTTCGTTTCTGTGTTCCATCAACTCACTTCACTTCACTATTTATATCCAAACAAAGTGTGAGGCCCAAGCAAGACCCACACACGTGGAATGTGCGTGGCAGCATTACACCATTGCCTTTCCTTGATGTACCCCTTGGCTTTGTGTTCCTTCTCTGCAAATTCACCAAGGGCCAAGTTGTCCCCTTGGCCCCACCGAAGGTTTCTCCCTTTTTTTATTATTATTTATTTATTTATTTATTTTGTTATTCCAATTTTAAAAGTCATAATTCCTAAAATTACTTACAATTATATGTTAGGTTCACGTCTAAAAACCTCACTACCCAACAATAAAACATCGCTTACCACTTACTAAAATATTTAACGTGTGGTGCCTCACAATTTGTTTCCTTAACAATTTAATCGATTAATTCCCAATTTCCTAAATTACGCATTTATTTATTTATTATTATTATTTATTGATTGATTTATTTATTTTTGATTCCTATTTATTGTAATTTTAAAATTAAATTTGGGTGTCACAGGCAGTGTGCAACTCTCTCAACTCCTCCCCTCCCGCACGCGTGGCACCCATCCCGCAAGTACGGCCTCATCCCCTGCACGTACAACCCTGGCCCCAGCAACCCAGAATTCTTCGCTTCGCTCCCGAGCACTTCGGACCGGACCCCGCACCTCTCCGGAACACACGTTATTCAACATCGAACATGACAAGAATAAGGACTCTAATTTCAAGAATTATTCCCGGACGTTTCAAACTCAGCAAGAGCCAAAGAGGTCGAAGTGAAGAGGAAAGGAAAAGTAGGAAATAAAGACCCGATCATCACATAATTTCAATTAACTGGTGGCACCACATTGTAACATGCCAAATTTCCCTAATGTTTGTCATTTTTGTGTTATATATACTGAAATACAGACATATGCATATGTTGTGCTTAGATCACATGCAAATTAGTGTGTTAAAATGTGTGGCAGCCATAATGTATGTGTGTTGTGTGGTGAACCATGTGGAGTTATGGTGTGACAAAGATTTTTACCGACAAACATATTTGGGTTTTAATTTTCTTACAACCTACCATACTCATGAAATGTGTGGACTTAATGGTTTGGACTGTACTATTTTTTGGGAGTAATCCTATGTGCGAGCTAATGTTGTAATACGGAAAATTGTTACGGTTTCGTGCAACGATGGAATGTAAATGGATATACTAAAATAGGGACTTAAACGATGTTTGTTGCCCAGATTTGATGGAAAAACGTAGGGACAGGTTTTGGTTATTCGCTTCAACAAACCATGAGCATGTTCACATTCGATTTTTTGTTTGTTTTGTGTGTTTTGTTTTGTTTGCAATATATTGATTATGCATTGTTCGTTTTGTACCTGTTAATATGAATTCAGTGCTATCATGTCTGTTTTTGTTAATAGTAATTAGTTATTTTGTCTTAATGTCCAGCTCGGGTACCAAACCATCAACCTTTCCGCATATTTCATCAACCAACTGCGCGAACGTTAACACTTGATGAACTTGAACAACAACATTCGTTTGCCCATAAGTACACAACGACAAAATAACAACCTCCATACCTATAAAATCAACAAAAACCTTAATATCCCCTTACCCCGCCGGTTCCAAAATGAAAGCACCCCTAACCAGAACACAAAAAACTTACATTGCACAAACACAAAAACAAAACATAAGCAGCACACATCAAAACACAAACAAAATCCCCCATAAAACAACCCAGAATTACCTTGACAGCCAGCCGTTCAGAGCAGTACCGGCACCGAAAAATCAACGCAACCCAACAACCTCCCAAAAACGCACAAAATGATTTCACACGTTATAGGAAAATCACATCAGCAATTAAACCCCTCCCACTGTAAATAATTCTGCATAAATCACAATCCCAAATGGAAATGTTAAAAAGTTACCTTCTACATTGACACACACACATCAGCAAACAGAATTCCCCAAAATCAAACCACAGGGATATATATATGTGGATTATATTTGGAAACTCCAAAACCAAAATAATTTTATGATTAATAGATACTGAAGTGCTATTTGGCAACTTTACTTTTTGGGAAGATGGTTAAAAACCAAAAATAATAGAGACTTCCTTTTTCCTTAACCTCCACAACCCCCTTTTTTCTTGACCCCACAACCCCCACAAACACATATCAGTGAATGATAGGAGGAAAAAAAAAAAAAAAAAAACACAAAAACAAAAAGCAAAAAGTTAGCCAATGCCAATACATTGGGGGTGGTAGGGATCAAGGAAAAAGGGGATCTCAATCTTTTTCCGTTAAAAACTAGCTTTCTCATTTTATTTTATTTTTTGAAAAAATGTATAAAAAATGTGAGAGATGATGTGACAAAAAATGAGTTAAAATAGTCACAAAATTAAAAAAATCATTACAAAAAGAAAAATTTTTAAAATTACTAAAAAAATAAAACATTTCAATAATTTATGTGTTTTGTGTTGGCTTTTTTGGCTTTCGAAGGGTATTTTTGTAAATGCGAGCGTGCCAGCAAGGATCAATCAGTCCTTATAGAAATTATAATTGCCAACCAATTATCAGACGATTGTGTTTTAGTTCTTTCAGCCTCAATGAGGAGGACTTTTACTGGTGGCTTGACTTAGGAGAAATTAAGCAAAATAACAGATAAATGACGAGCAATTGAAGTATTTCATTAAGATGAAAACGTACAATGATTCAAACTCAGCCTCGTAGAGGTTTATAGCGACAATTTACTCGAAACTACTCCTATGAACGAAGTACAGTGCAGAAATTTAAAGTGCAGGAAATGTAAAGAACAAGTATTTAAAGTGCAGGAAATATAAAGACTGGAAATGTAAAACTGGAAAAGAAAATATGAAGTAAATGACTGGTTTTTTGGATCTGAGTCTGGGGGGCTTTTCTGGGGGCTTCCCTGCTATTTATACTCCTCAAGGGTGACCATCGAACTGCACTTCAAACCGTCAAACTGCTCCTCCATGATTGCTTCATCATGATGCCTTAGAAATAGTTCCACTACGCTATTACTTACAGTTGGGCTTCCCTCCTATATTTGAATTTAAATGTGAGTAACTGTTGAAGCCACATCACCTTGTATCTCTTCGTTGATCCAATGTTACTCAGACCATGCAAGAACCAATATTAACCGCCACGTGTACGATTATGATCGAAGATTAAATATTCTTCCTATATTGCCCTTACTTTGTCACGTGTCGAATTGTGATTGGCTTTTACAAAATATATGGCCAACATTACCCCCCGCACTAATATATCCAATACTTGGTGATATTAGTGGATCAAAGCTTTTCTCGCGCTTTTGGAACGTGCATGGAGTCTGTATTCTGGAAACACAACCGTCATCCATTGATGATTACTCGCATTAATTTCGTTTCCGACCTTCAAAACATCTCCACTACTTTAGAATTCGAACGGACTAATATCTCTTTCATGACTGAACCAAACTTCCTCTCTATTGATCAAGTACATGAAGAGTCATCTGATGATATTGTTTTCTCTCGAAAAAACTTCCATGCATTCATTAGCCACCTTTACCCGCCTTTCTATATTCAGGTCATGGATGCCTTTGCAAATTACCAACCTTTGGATTACGAACATATTGTCCTTAATAATTCGATTCAGAAAGTTGCAAACATGGACATGGGAAATTCTTCTTCTGATTCACCCTTGGATTGTGAACAAACTACCCTTAGTCCTTTGATTCAGAAGGTTGCAAATATGGACATAGGAGGCCCCTCTCTACAATCCTCTGCATGGGATAAGGCTGTGGCTTCAAATTCCCCCAGGGCTTCAGGCTGGTCAAGCTGGTCAGAACCTAAGGTTTGGAAATTAAGGGAGCGAATTAACCATCACTTTGTCGAATTCACCGACCCGTTAGACTTTCCTTCTTATGTGCGAAGCTCGGTGGTTTATCCTTACATGCCTATCGACCATCAATGTAGTTTAGAGAACAATCTACTCGTGGCATGGTACACATCATCCATGCCTACAAAAATGGTATGATCTGTTCCTCGTCTAGAAGAGGCGCAGGGATATAACCCCTCATTTTTAGCCAAGAAGGCGAAGCTTCATCCTTCTGACTGGCTTGATTGTGTCAATACTCCTCAATTTCCTCTTTCTTTCGAAATGGGGGCCCTTATACCTCCTCCTCCATAAAAACTTTCCTGGATAGAGAAGTTGAGGCTTACCCTTTCTACAGAGAAAGTTTTCCCTCCTTACGAGCCTGCACATTCTCCTACTCCAGCTCAACAAAAGCAAGCCCAACTCCTGCTTGCAGCCTTTTCTCACTTACCCTTCAATGTTCTTGAGGAAGATATTCCCCTTAAGAACTTTCGATGGGCTTGTAATATTCTGACTCGGGGCCACATTCTCAACCCCATTGCTCAAGCAGAACTTCACACGTTTTTGGACCAACTTCCATCACTTCTTCATTGGCACCGCACTTCTTTGGCCACCACTCAATCCTTGGATCAACTTTCATCGCTCCGAATTCATTGTCAATATGAAGCAAAGAACCTCGTCGAAGAATACCACGACTTTCAAAATAAGGATTCTGCGCACTGGGATGATTTGGAAATAGATGAGTTGGAACAAGGGCTAAGAGAAACGGCGTTCGAAATTAAGGCTAAGGAGCTTTTTTATGAAGTGAGAACACACCAACTCATGCAGCCAATGTTAGAAGAAGTAGAGGATAGAATGAAGAAAGAACAGAAATTCATTGATCATAGTTGGACTAAATTTCATGATCTTGTTATTTATTCCATCCCCTATTTTTATGAGCTTGAGTTTGTACCCAAATAGGGTTATTCAATGTAATCACTTTTGCTTAAATATGATTAAGACTTTTCCTCTGTTTGGCATTGTCTCTGTTTGCCTTTAAAAGCACATTCAAGACTTTGAACTGAACAATTTCATCCTTCGAACCTGGACTCAATTGTCTTAAATGAGACACTGCAAAGAACCAATTATGAACTTTTCCAATTTATGGAATAAAGTTAATAGTTCTTTGGCTAATTTTTAATCAGAATCAGTGTTTCGAATCTAGCAATCTCATACTTAAAGCTTGTTTCAACCATAGTCAACATCTGACCATGGTTTTGTATGATCAATTTAGTCTTAAATTGACCATTTCAAACAACAGTTCGTGCTGCTTTATGTAGACACCCCATTTTTGACCGTCCTCAAGACTTGGACGTCACCGCTCGAACACTCGGTGATCATCCATGTGTGTGTTCGTTTGGAGTTCCCGGAGTTCTCGGCTCGCGCGCCGTGCCTCAGGACCTCTGGACTCGACCGTTTGTGTTTGGTTTTGCACCAAACACTTGTGATTTGCCTTTGAGGGGCAGGGAATGCCTTATGAGGCATCCCCACACACCACCGGCTGGGGCTAGAGGCCACCGGCTGGCTGTAGTTGTCACCGGCACTATATTGTGCCGGTCGGCACTCTTGTTTGCAGTCGGCACTATTTTGGCGAAATGACCAATTTGCCCGGCCGACCACTGCACTTGCTTTCGAGATATTTTTCGATACAGTGTGTGCAGTGTCTTTCCTCCATACCGCGTGTATGGAGGGATGAGCTTAATGGCTAAGCTTGTAAACTTTTGGCCTATAAGAGGAAAGCTCTTCCCTTTGCTCAAGGGTTGGAATTCTTGAGAGGTTTGACCATTTTAGAGGGAACCAAGCTCTGGTTTTAGGGTTAAGATAGATACACATTCTATATCTCCTTTCTCTTTTGCTTTCTAGGTGTTTTAGTTCATATTATTGCACTAACACACCTAGTCTTCCACCTTTTCTTGGTATTCTTGAAAATCGAGCTTATTCTTGAAGTTCTTGGTGGTTTTGAGTCCAAAGAAGCCACAACATCAAGCTTTGTGAAGAGGTCTACAAGGGTAAGAACTTTACTCCTTTTTACCCCATTCTTGCACCTTTTTTACCTAGCTTAGGACTGTTTTTGTGCTTAGCACATAACACAAAAGTTTTGATTTTTGACCCTCTTTATTGTATATTAAGAGTGTTTTGTGGGTTTGGGGAAGTTTGACCCCTTTAGGCCTTGAAAAGGGTCCCTTTTGTGCCATTTTGGTTGAGATCCGAGATTTTGGTGAGAGGATCACTACACAACTGATGTCTTGACTGATTTCAGTGGTGAACAGCATGCCTTGAAGTCTCAAGAAGGAGAGGGCCACCCCCTCTCCTTGATGTCCTTGAAAAGGACAAATTTTGCTTCCTTAAGGAGCTCCATGCTTGGGTGTGTGTTGAGCATGTTTGACTTGTTTTCCATGCTTATATTGCCATGTTATAACATGATTTCAAGTTGGTTTTAGTACTCTTTGCATGATTTGCATAGTTACTTTGTAATGCCTTAATATTGCCTTAACATGACTAGCTTGTTAGCCTTAGCTTCTAACATGTTTTAGACTTGTGTTTGTGAAGCTTGTGTACTTATTTTGCCATGATTTAACTCTGCCCATAGCCATTTGGGTCGATCCCATCATGCATTATGTAGCTCCTTTACATTTGGCTTGTTGGCCTTGAGAGTATGAGTGTATAGCATGCCATGCTTGCTTCATTTTGATGGTTTGGAACCATCTAGCATGTTATTTCAGACTTTTTGGTGTGCTTGTATGCATGCTTTAGTTGCTTCTTTAATGCTTTAAAAGCATGTGTTGAATGCTTCATGTTTTGTTCTTGTTGCATGTCTTTGTACTTGAGCCCTTAGATGCCATCTAGGTGCTCCTTAGGCTTTGTTTAGTGCCTTGTGACCTATTTTGAGTCCCCTTAGCCTTGTGAGGCTTGGTGGACTTGGCCTTGGTTTAAGCCTTCATGGCTTGTTTCAAAACTTGGGCCATTTGTTGTATATTTGGCTTGCTTCATTACATGTTTTGGCATCATGTTTAACATGGATTTCAGAGCTTTTCATGCATGCTATTAGCCCATGTTTGTGTCTCTTAAGTGTGCATGAGAGTTGCTTTTGTATGCCTTGGGTTTAGACTTTAACATGTGCATGTGTGTGCGTGTGTTTAGTCTCATTTTCTAGGCACTTTGGCCACTGTTTTGAGCCTTGTTAGAGCTGCCCAATTCATGTGTAAGTCCATCTCATTGCTTAGTTTGTATACTTGCCTTGCTGGCGTACTTGGATGCTTATATAAGTGCCTCGCATTGTCCATATGGCATAGTAGATAACATGCTTAGGGCCTTGTTGCATTGGCATGCATGTTGGGCCTCTTGAAGTGAAGTATGACGGAGGTTTGGCACCTTTATTTGCTTGTTTGCATTGCATGCATTTGACATTGAAGTTGCACTCTTGGTTCTCCAGGCCATCACGCATGGAAATGCGCAATTGGTGGTCCGGGAATCGAGGCACATGCCCTCTTGAGTCCATAGCATGATGTGGGATGTGTTTGGTGCATACATGCCTTGAATTACATTGCCATGCATAGTTTGTCCTCTCTTCTTTGTGAGTTGCGGGATCTGCAGAACATTTTTGTGCCGGGCACTTCTCGATCTTCGGCCGTTCATTCCCAAATGATGAAACAATTGATCGATGGCCAAATCCTTCACCGTGGAAATTTCATGCGGCCGATGATGATCTCGAGACCAAAAGAAAGTGTTTCTAGGACTTTGGTAATTTTGAGTTGGATAGCGGAAAAGCGAGCATACTTGCATGGCGGTCGATTCGAAGCGAGTCCCGGAACGCATTGCGGTTAGCCCTCATCCCGAGGCATTTAATGTTTAATTAGATTAATTATTTAATTTAATTAATTTAGTTGATTTGTAATATTTAATTAGCTAGTTTAGTTAATTATTTATTCGGCCTGTATTATTATTTTAATCCTCGGCGAGGGCAAAAATGTAATAAGTGTGTGTGAGTGGGTGTATGTCTTCCAATCCCCACTTCTTTCTATCCCCTTTTATTTACCTGCTTATGGTAGATTAGGGCACGTCTATATTAGCATACCTTATGCAATGCATGCGTGCATTCATGCATTTTGTTTACATGCACCGGGCTCGGCACATCATACAAACTGCATCGTACTTTCAATTCCAAATTGAATACGTGATAGTTGTTGCATCTCACATGCCATGTTTAGGGTTAGCGAGCCTACTCTAGATTGCATCTATGCGTGTTGCATTAGCCACTTAACATGAACTAGGTCATGCATGTTTGCTAACCGTTCTTGTTTTGGTACGAGTACGATGTAAGTATTTTTTCGCTTTAGCATATCGCATGCGTGTGAATGTTTACCATGACAAGATGCTTGCCATGTGTGGCTAAATGCTTACATGATAAACTGTTTGAATGCTGTGGATGGAGGTTGGATTGCTTGAGTTGGAACAATTCATTGAGATCCGCATTTTAGCCTACTTGCGAGTAGCAAAAGAAAACAACACGTTTTTCGAGACAAAACGGGTATGCAATGTTTATTTCCAAGTTAGGCGATCTAGTCTATACTTTTGTGTTGTGCGCATCACATAGTAATTCTAGGTTAATAACCGGAATAAGAACGCATAAAGTTTTCAAAAACGGATATCACGGTTAGTAGAGGCCGGTCTTCGGACCGAGCGAAAGGGGGTGCTCATAGCTGACCTTCCCCGATCGTACCCAAGCTCCCGAGCCAAGACCACTTTGGTGATGACGGACATGTGGCCTTCGGCACTGAGTCAGGGTTTCCTAAATTTCCCAATTTAAAAATATTTAGGTGGCGACTCTGTAAGCTGGCAAAGCAGTCCATGTTTGGCACTACTTTTCAAAAAAATCTGTTTTCTCAAACGATTTGCCGGATTTGGACTCTTTGGTTCAGATTTAGAACCGACAAACAAAAGGGAGTCCGAACTGTAGAGTGAAGCCCCACGGGCGAGTCTACAGTTTAGTTCCACATACAACTTTTCTATGAACCAATCATTGGTTTTGATGTTTCGAACACCAAATCCTATCCTTAAAGAGTCTCAAGTTTTGCCTCGAAGGACGTTACCTTCGTTAAGAAACCTAAAATAGGTCTTTTAACCTTTCGGAGTAAAACAAACACTTGAGTATTCTTATATCTCTTTTTTTTAGTATGAAATGTGCTTCGAAGCTGGTTTCTCCGTTTCGAAGCCGTAATTTTTGGTTTTGGCGCCAAAATTTGGCTTCGAAGCCAAATTTTTACTTCGAAGCCAACCTCAGTATCTGGGCTGTGTCTTTTCCCTCCAAAAGTATCAATATTGAAGGAAACTCTTCGTATTCATACTTCTAGTACTTAACGATTTATGCAATATGTTTTTTCAGACACAAAAGCTTTTAAACACCCTTTTATTTCGTGCTCTGAAATCACTTGCTCTTTTAACACACAAACCCTACCGATCTTCTGTTAACCCTCTCTTCCTTGCTATTTGCTATCAATGGATCCTTCCTCGCTAAAAGTGTTCGCTGGCGACCGTATCAGCCCAACCATGGCTTTGAAGAAATGCATTGATGAAGAAATCATCAAGCTAACAACTGGTGAGTCAAGCGCCATAGATGGACGTCTCTTTGTTCCTCGCCACAGCAACCAACAAAAGTACGTCCTAGGTCCCATCTTTCGAGAGGCCCCTGACCAACTCCCAGCTTTATACCCTCGTTTGGAGGATCACTTTATTCTCTACGAAGGAGGGTTTGACTGGAGCAATTGGAGAATGACCTGGCCTCATCACTGCTGGCCGACATTGAGAACCGAGTGGGAGGAATGGTATAATAGGGTGGTGCCTGCGAGAGAAGATGACCTACAGGAGCTCTGCATCCTCGACGCTCTTCGTCTTTCCAGGTTCATCATTCCTGAGGACCCCTTTTTAATTCCTGTTGCTCTATGTTTTTGGAATATGGCTTTTAATTTCTTCCAATTTCGGTGCGGCATGATAGCCCCCACTGTTCTTGATATTTGCCATCTTTTAGGGCTTTCACCCCATGGCTCTCCCTTTACTCCCAACTACCCGGACCTCCTTGTCAAATTTTCCCTTCCAGCCTTAAACTCTTCTTCAAAGGACTTCAGAAGGTGAAAATAAAGGAGCAGGCCCCGTGAGAGACAGAGAACTATTTTCCTTCATTTTATACTAGTTATGCAAATTCCTCTTTTGCACCTCATCTCAGAGGATTATGCCTGAGTTCGCTCCGCTTGCGAAGGCACTTGTCTTGAAAAAACACATAGCTCTTGCCCCTTATCTTTTAGGTCATGTCTACAGAGCTTGTTCCCAATTTTGTGAAAAACCTCTTGATGTTAACTAAGGAGGTCCCCTTTGGGTGCTCCAGCTCTAGCTCTTTGCCTATTTCACTGATTTGCATCAAAAATGCCTAAAATTCCTTGTTCAGGATCCCAGCACCTATGGGGAAAAGTATGCTAGGATTGTTCTTTACCCTACTTCTTTTGCTTATTACTTTGCCTTCTTTTATCAACTCCCTATTTCTCCTCCTGCTTCCCTTTTTTGTCCTTTTGATGCCAATAAAGGACCTACTTGGCTGCAAACTTTTCTGGCTGATAAAGAGTGCTCCACCTCACCACACAAAGACATGTGGGCTTCAATTTTGCTACCTAGAGAGCTGTTCATTGGCACTTTAAACCCTCAAGGTTATAAATGCATATCTAAGATGTACTGCCCTTTTCAATTTGCCAGACAATTTGGGCTCACTCAAGGGATACCTGTTCCACTTTGCAATCTCTCGAATGTCCACCTTACGGCTAGAGACTTGAGAATATCTAAATCAAAGCTAGAGGCGGCAATATTCAAACTACTGAAGGAATTGAATGAATTTCAATTTATCCCTTTTCTCCCATCTAGCTTAGTTTTGAAAAAATTCCAGAACTGGTGGACAGCCAATATGAAAGTGTACCTATCTGCACACCCTCATGACTGGCTAATAGGGTTAGGAGTGCCTTCGAAGGCTAAGTCAGTGACAATTGAGAACATTCTCCTCTTTTCTGCAGCTACCACAATTTCCCCTGCAGCCTCACCTCCTTCAGCTAGAGTTTTCTAAGTTCCTCTTTCTTTCAACTCTTTTGTTTGCCTCCTCTATATTCACATATTTTGGTGCAGGGTCTCCACAAGAAAAATCTCCTAAAAGAGCTAAAACTCTAGCTGCTCTCAAGGCCAGAGAATAGCAGAAGAAAAAAAAAAAGAAAACTGGTACTCACTCCTGAAGAATCTAAATCTCAAAATGAAAAGAGAGAGATTGAGCAAGAGCAAGAAACACCTTTACAAAGAAAAAAGAGAACAAGGGTGGCTCCCCCCTCTTCTGATTTGGTCGAAGATCCTAATTCCGAGACAGTTGACAAAGCAATGGAACAGGAGCTTACTTCTGAAGAACTTGATCCCCAAATTGAAGAGAGAAAGGTTGAGAAGGAGCCAGTAGTATCATTGCCAAGAAGGAAGAGAAAGAAAGTGATTGTTCCTGCTACTGACTTGATTGAAGATCCTATCCATGAAGATGCTGCCAAAGTAGTAGAACAGGAACATTCCAAAGCGATGATCGTCTTTGAGAGGGCTGAGAAGAGACGGCAGCAACAATTTCTAAGAGATGAAGCTGCTGCTGCTGATGCACTACAAAGGGAAACTGCAAGAAGGCAACAAATTGCCGAGCATTACTCCCTTCGTAGCTCTCCCATTACTGTCAACATCTCTGAAACAGGTAATTTCTTTCATGCTTCTACTGTTTTGCCTTATCAGATTTCGACACTAGAACTTGACCTTACGTTTCTTTCTTTTGGCAGCAACAACTACTGAAGCTATACTTCCAATGAGGACTCCCTCCATTTCAGTTGAAGTTGATCAGATACAGAATATGAAAACCATTCAGATAATACTTCCACTTCCTAGGCCCACATTTCATGTACCCCCTTTGAGTCCTAGCATTCCTTTAACTTTTTCTTTTGGCTTAACTCCATATCTTCCTCACTTGACCCTTGACACTTCTCTTTCAAGCCTTGCTCTTCCTTCTTCTTCCAAGGAAATCCCAACTGCTACTCCATCTACGATGGCAGTTGATTCCCCTATTGAGGGTGCTGGTAGCTCTCCAACCCGTGGTTTATCACCTTTAACTAGCTCCAGCCCTTCTTCACTTGATTCACTAGTGGCTAAGACTATAGAGACTGCCAAAAATGCTCCATCCATTTCTCCTATCCCCATGCAGTCCTCTGTGCCTTCCACCACAACTCTCTCTGCACCTCTCATGTCTATGGATGAGGTTGATGTCTTCGAAGCCAGACTAGCTAGTCTCTTCGACATACCCTCTACCTCTCCAACATTCAATGTTGAAGCTGAGCCATTAGTTTTGGTTGACTCCTTGCTGAAAATTTTTGAGAGCTCTTCTTCCTCCAGCAGCAAGCCTTCGGCACCTTTGATAGACCTGGATACATGCCTGGATCCGTTGATTTCTTTTTCGAGGATCCCCCTCGAGGCTCTACAAAGGCCTATAATCAAAAATGGGTTCCTCCCGTCAGAAGTTGCCGAAAGCAACCGCATGAATGTTTCAAGTCACCTATCTCGCATGCCAGCCCATCGCCGATTTTACATTAGCATTTGCCAGTCGCTAAGGCCGAGGATGAGAAATTGGTCAAGCGACTGAGTTTTGTTTCCCACGTACATACTGAAGTGTCAAAGCTTAAGGAACAACACTCGTCTGCCTCCCACTTTCGAGTCCAGTTGCTGAAGAGGAAAGCTCAACTTGAAGAGGAGCTATCTGCAGTGAATCAGGCCTTAGTCCGAACTGACACTAAACTGCAAATTACTAACCAAGGACTGGCTGATCGAAAGGAAGAAATGGCTACAGCTATTCAATTGTTTTCAACATTTACCAATAGGAAATCTGTTGTACAAAAACAATTAAGACACTGTAATGATTTTTTGGCCAATTTGTGGCAAAATGTACTTAACTCTTTATGAAAAAGCAAATTTTTGTGTATCATTTAACCAATCTTATGTTCTTGTACTTGGTGTTTATTTTATTCCTTGTGTTTCCCAAATAGTTGAAAAATAAGGCTTTAAATATCTGCCATTAATCTTTTTGGAATATATATACCCATTCAAATTTCTCAAATGGTATACTCCAAAAGGCCGAACTCTATGAATTTGATATGGTCCTTCCCAGTTAAGTGACCATTTGCCAAACTTATGGCTTTTAATTCCTATTGGAAGTATTGTTTTCAATACCAAATCACCTTCATCAAAGCCAATATATTTGACCTTCTTATTGTAACTTTTGGCTGCTTTCTTCTTTTGCAAGAGAATGCTATTTAATGCCAGAATTCTGGCTTCATCTATGCTTTCTAATTCCAAGCACATACTCTGATGGTATTGCTCAGGATCCAACTGATCTTGGCACCTTACCCTTAAGGATTTAACATTAATCTCCACAGGTAACACTGCATCATGCCCATATACTAAGGCATAAGGAGTGACTCCTATGCTTGACCTTGGGGAAGTTCTGTAAGCCCACAAAACATCCAACAATAAGTTATGCCAATCCCTGGGATTGTCCTCCACAACCTTTTGTATTCCTTTTTTCAAGGATTTGTTGGATGATTCAGCTTGACCATTGGCTTGTGCATAATATGGGGTGAAATTAACGAGACTAATTCCAAATTCTGCCACGAAGGACTTCACCATCTTTCCATCGAACATAGTCCCATTATCCACAGTTATAGTTTGTGGGATGCCAAATCTATGGATTAGATCCTTGATAAATCCAATGACCTTTGTCTGGTCTACAGCTTTATATGGCGTAGCTTCGACCCACTTAGTAAAGTAATCAGTGGCCACTAGAATGAAACAATGATGCTTCGAAGAAGGTGGGTGTATTTTCCCCATCATATCCATAGCCCACCCTCTGAATGGTCAGGGCTTCACTACTACATATAGGTCAGTTATGGGCACATGCCTTATTGTGCCATGCTTTTGGCATGCCTGGGAACCCTTTGCATACTCTATGCAATCTTTAAGGATAGTTGGCCAATAGTAGGAATGCCTTTGAAGCAACCATCTCATCTTCACACCAGGCTGATGAGCACCACAAATGCCTTCATGAACCTCAGCCATAGCTATTAATGCTTCTTTTGGGCCTAAACATTCCAGCAATAAGCCATCTCTCCCCCTTTTGTAAAGAGCATTACCATATATCATATATTGCATAGACCACAATTTAATTTTTCTGCTGGCTTTCAAAGATGGACCAGCCAAGTACTGCATTATTGGATGCCTCCAATCTTGTTCTTGTAAGTCATTATGATTAACTTCCAAGACCACATTCCTTTTATTCAAAGGTGGTATCAATTTCTGATATGTTGTTTGGCTTATGTCCCTTTGGGGATTATCCCTTCTCTTGAAGTTCGAAGCTTTCTGAGCCACATCATTAGCTCTATTATTCAAGAATCTTGGAACATGAGTTACATTTGCTATTTGAAATTGAGAAGGCAGATGTAATGCAACAACATAGTATAGTAAAATGCTTATGCTTTAACACTTGAAAATCCCTTTCACTTGGTTAACCACCAATTGAGAATCTCCGAATATGTCAACTGCATGAACTTGTAATCCAATAAGAATTTCTAGTCCTACTATCAAGGCTTCGTATTCAGCTTGGTTATTGGAACAAGTAGCTTCATCCACTCTGAAACCATATGTGGTTTCTACCCCTTGTGGAGACCTAATTACAATACCAATTCTAGTTAAGCCATTGGCTTTTGACCCATCGAACCACATCTGCCATGGCTCAACACTAGCCATACCAAGTTCCATTATCTCTTGGCTCTCTGTTTGAGATGGATGGTCTGCCAGAAAATTGGC
This sequence comes from Camellia lanceoleosa, assembly GCA_025200525.1. NCBI lineage: Eukaryota > Viridiplantae > Streptophyta > Magnoliopsida > Ericales > Theaceae > Camellia > Camellia lanceoleosa. The sequence goes on along the minus strand of CM045759.1, from coordinate 129,343,047 downwards.
TAAAACTTGCCCTTTGACTGCCCTTTGACATATTCTAGATGAAACTCTGATAAGGCTAGTATCCACTTGCCAATTCTTCCCCTCAACATAGGTCTAGATAACATGTACTTAACCAAATCTATGGTTGCAATTACCAAGACAGTTGTGGGTAAAAGATAGTATCTTAATTTCATTGCAGCAAAATGCAAAGCGAGACACAGCTTTTCAACAGCTGAATATTTACATTCACAAGAATTTAAAAACCTACTAAGGTAATAAACAGCTTGCTTCTTTCCTTCTTCATTATCTTGAGCCAAGAAAGCTCCCAATGAATCTTCTACTGTAGCTATGTACAACTTCAAGGGCTTATCACCTTTTGGTGGCATCAGCACTGGAGAGTTGGCCAAGTAGGCTTTGATACCTTCGAAAGCAATTTGATGCTCTACTATCCACACAAATTCCTCTTCATCTTTTAGCCTTAACAAGGAAGAAAATACTTTAGTTTTCCCTGCAGTGTTAGAAATGAACCTTCGAAGAAAGTTAACCTGTCCAAGGAACCTTTGTAATTCTTTCTTACTTGATGGAGGCCTGGCTTCAATGATGACTTTGGCTTTGTTCTGATCAATCTGTATTCCTTTCTTGTGTACCACATAGCCCAAGAAATTTCCAGATTTCAAAGGCTGCTTCTAAGTGAAACAGATTCTCCTCCATGGATTGGGATTTAACTACAATGTCATCAATATAACACTCTAAATACCCTCCAATGAGGTCATGAAAAATAGTGTTCATAGCCCTCTGATATGTAGCCCCAGCATTCTTCAGGCCAAATGGCATTTTAACCCATTCAAAGGTGCCAATATTTCCAGGACATCTGAATGCTGTCTTGTGGACATCCTCCTATGCAATGCAGATCTGGTTATAACCATAATGCCCATCCATCATTGATAAAACTTAATGCCCTGCCAAACTGTCTACCAACAGATCCACTATAGGCATAGGGTACTCATCTTTTGGAGTTGCTAGATTTAAGTTTCTGAAATCAATGCATACCCTCATTTTACCATTCTTCTTGACTACAGGCACAATATTAGATAGCCATTCAACATACCTGGCTATCCTAATAAAGCCTGCCTTGAGTAGTCTAAGAATCTCTTCCTTGACTTTCTGAATTATTTCTGGAATCATTCTTCTTGGTTTCTGCTTGTATGGATTGAAATTAGGCTTCATAGGGAGCTTATGTTCCACTAATGACCTATCCAATCCTGGTAGTTCATTATAAGACCATGCAAAGCAATCTTTATATTTCTTTAGAGCAACCAATAACTGGTCCCTGTCCAGATCATTCAAACAAGCACTTATATAGGTGGGCTGTTGCATAGAACCTTCCCCTAAATTTACTTCTTCTAAGGGGTCTTGTGTCTGAGAACTTATTGAAGCTTTTTCCTTGGTTTCTTCTACCTTCGAAGCAACCTTGTCACTTTGTTCTGCTCCTTGGTTCTTTAGTTCAACATCTTTGCCCTCCTCCTCATAGACAAAATCTGTCCATAAGGCATCCTCTTCCTGTATCTCCTGGACTTTTGTTTCAATGTCCAATGCACAGTATTTGCCAAGGGTCAAAATTCTGACCCATTGCTGCTCTTGTTTACAGCCAATTATCATGGCTTCTCTCTTTTGCTCTTGTACTTTCTGGACTATTGATTTTACATCCAATGTTGAGAATTTAATTAGAGCCAAAGACTTGGCTTCTTGTTCTTCATCTCTTTGCCTACAACCAGGCATCATTGTCATCCTTAATGACAATCTCCTCATCAGCACTTTCTTGGACTAAGTGCTTCAGGTGTGTCAATTCCTCATCAGCCGTCACTTCGGCTAAGCCATCAGCTTTCCTCAATATACTGAGTGGTGTCACTCCCTCAATATACAACTTGGCCTCTGCAAAGTCTGCACAGGCTATGAAGGGTTGAAGATTTGCATCAATTTCCTCTGTCTCTCCATTACCTAAGGCCATCATAATTTTCTGATGCAAAGAGGAAGGCACACATTTGTTAGTGTGGATCCAATCTCTCCCAAGTAAAGCATTGTATTTAGCATTACTGTCGATTACGAAGAATGCTGTCATGCAATCCCTGGTTCCCACACTCAAGTTAATGGGTAGAATCCCCTGAGCCATCTGTTTGTCTCCAGCAAAGCCAGCGATGGTTGTACTGGTTGGAATCAACCTGGGATTCTTTTTCCCTAGTTTCTTCAAAGAAGATTTCGATAGTAAGTTCACTGCTGCCCCACTGTCTATCAGGACTCGGTTCAGTTGTATCCCATCGAAGAAAGCCTTGATGTACAACGGCTTGACATGTTGTATCATAGAATTCGAGGGATACTCAAAAAGATACGAGAGGTTAATGCTCACCTCTTCTTCACTCTCATATTCAGTTTCCATTGGGGTAGCCATTTCAGGATCATCTTGTACCATACTTACTTGTGAGTCTTCACTAGAGATAGGAATAGGATCCATGTCTTGGTCATCTTGGTCCTCATTTCCAGCCTGGAACTCATGAGGCAGTATGTGTACCATATTGACTGATACTGGAGGAAATGAGCCAAATTGGATGCCTGGCTGTACCTGCTTCCTCCCTTGGCCACCTTGTTCAGTTACTTCAGCAGCATCCTCCATGCTGCACTCTGGTACTTCGTTGTTAACTGATTCCTTTGAAGGATCTTTCTCAACTGGTTTTTCAACCGAAAATGTTTGCTCAGCCATGAAGGCTTCGAACATTTCTTCCTCCACCATTTCTTTCTTCTGGCTTATGCCAATTTCTTCTTTTGTCTCGCTATCACTCTCTATCAGAGCTTTCTCCAATCTTGCTAAGCTAGGCTTCTCTCTGGCTTTTAGTTCAGAATGAACCTTGGCCAACTATTCTCTGCTGCAACCCACTTTGCTTTGTAGAGTTGGCTTTGGAGTATGGTCTGACTTTGGAGTCTTATTTCCTTCTATCTGGACCAATGAAGAGCTCTCTCCATTTTCTTTCATATCGTTCTGGTACTGAGTGTACCTGCACTGAATCTTTCTCCTTTGTGATCTCGAAATGACTGGGACCATATCTGGTTCCTTTGTCTTTGGGTGTTTAAGCAATACCCAATTGTTCAGAGCCACCAAAGGAGGCTTGACCATCCTTCCTTGAATTCCAACATCTCTCTGGGCAGGCACTTCCCTAGGTTTGTTTTGCATTACAAACTAGTCTGGGACTCCAGGTACCTACGAACTTACTGACTCAGATGTTGAACCGTTTTTTTCTACCTTCGAAGCCATCTTCGAAGCTGGCTGTGAAGGTAAGTGCTTGGCTTTGACCTCATGTTTTGAGCCTGATTCAGACCTTCGATGAAGGTAGCCACTTTCTGTCCTGCGTGAGACTGATCTAGGGGGCCAATCTCTGGCTTTGATCCCATGAACTAAGCCTCTCTCCAGTCTTCTTTCAGAATGATTGTTCTCCATTCTGTAATAGTTAGGTGGCCTGGATTCATATAAGGGCCTCTTGCCTTTAGCATGCATTCTGTCCATTGCAGGCTCAACCACTGGTGATCGCTGCCTATCACTAACCGGATACGGCCTTTTGTTGTAAGCATTGGTTGATTTAGGACGTCTCTGAACATCCCTGTAGTATTGCTTCCCATCAATTGGAAGCCCCCTCAACCATTTATAACTCAGTCTGCACCTGGGACACATCCTTTGCATCACTGCTGCCTCTAAGGAATCATCATCCAGTGATTCTTCATCAGAGTGTTCCCTCTGGTGTAAGAAACCTTGTCCAATAACTGGTGGGTTTCTAGTGTCCTTCTTCATGGTTGTCTGGTTAGCAACATGCATCTGTACGTAATGGCATTGGCTGCCGCCTCTCCAACTTCTGGAAATGGATTACTATCGATCCCCATGGCCTTTTCTGTTTTGGCTGGGAACTTCAAACTTCCTTTCCAAATTTGTTCTTGGATCTTGTCTCGAAAAACAATGCAGTTTTTAGTCGAGTGAGACCAAGAGTTATGCCATTTACAATATACTTTTCCCTTAAGTTCATCTGGAGATGGCAATTTTACTCCTTTAGGTAACTTAAGGAAGTTGGCCACAAGCAAATGATCAAAAATGTCATCTGCTTTTGTTAAATCGAAAGAATACTTTCTGTGAAAGTCTTTCTTTTTAAACTGCTGGTCAATTGTTGTATCCTTATGAATTAATGCTTCACAGATTACAGGTTCTTTGCCCACAATCTCTGCTGCATCGATCTCATAATTAGGATCTCTATAATATGTCTTGTACGAGGCATTATTTCGATCTTGTTCCTCCTCTAGTAATGCTTCGTATCTAGACACCTTATAGGTCAGTTCTACCAAATCTCTGAATTTAGTTGAGTCAAACTTCTTTCAAAGCCTGAACTCTAGGCTATTTTGAGCCAATCTTACGAATTCTAGCTCTAGCAGGATGACTCTACATTTATTTCGAGCCCTTTTAAATCTGGCAATAAACTAAGTAGCCTTTTCTTCACGCCTTTGACTCAATCTTGCCAAGTCTGTGGTGGATACCTCTGGCTCCGATTGGAAGAATTGGGCATGAAATGCCTCTTCCATTTGTTGCCAATTTTGAATTGAGCCAGATGTAAGATTGATGTACCATATAAATGCTCCCCCAGATAGAGAATTTGGGAATAATCTTAGTTTCATGTAGTCATGATTAGTAAATTTACCACATTGAGCGGCGAACCTAGTAATATGCTCTATTGTTGATTGGTTTCCACTCCCATAGAAAAGGGTAAAATCTGGTATCCTGAACCCCCTTGGGTATTCATGTACCCTATCTACCCATTCTGGGTATGGTTTTCTGTATACAGGAGTCTGGACCCCCCAAGCCATCGGTCCACACATCTCCCTAACAATATCAGCAATTTGGTCCCTAGGGACCATATTTTGTGCCTCCTGAACCACTACTGGAGGGACAAACACAGAATTTGGTGGAAAAACTTGTGCTTGCGGTCCTCTTGGTCCATAAAGTGGTACATTTGGGACTGGTTGTTCCTGTGGTGCAAGTTGCTGTTGGGGGTATAAGTAACTCCTTTGAGCCTCTCCTGCGAAAGGACCTGCGAAAGGTGCTGGAACAGGTGTTGTGTCCCTCCCATTTGCCGGCCAACCTTCCAACCCCCTGGGTATAAATTCGAATAAGGGATTATTATTCCCCCTAGTGCCAGGTATGGCTTCGAACATGGGATTTGTAATCATTCTTACGCCAGTTTCTTGTACTTGATCAGATCCACCAACTTGTGTGGCTTCATTGTTGAGTACTGAGGCATTTTGGCCTGCTATAGGCCTCGAAATGGGTTCATACCAAGACTGAGGTGATGATCTTTCATAGTTCTGATCACTAGTTTGACCATTAGAATGTCCATTAACTTGCATAGGCTATTTATCTCTAGCCAATCTTTGCTGAGGGACATTTAACACTTCCTCTGGGTGTCTTGTGTTTGTTGGTTGGTGGTTATTCATTCGATCCAAAAAGGATGTTGCCCACCTTTCCATTGTGTTCATTAATTATTGTCCCATAGCATCTACTAGGCCATCCCATGGATTTGTTGGCTGAGTAGATGGAACAGTAGATGGTCCAATTTCTTGGTTTCGTCCAATATTATGAACATATGGTTCTTGTCTCGAAGTACTGGTCTGTTCGACCATAGGTTCTAACAACATGGGAGTTTCCACAGGATGTGTTACCACATTATCCTCTAGATTAGGTATTTCTACCTCTCCTTCTACGCCTTCTTCCAAGCGTTCATTTTCTCCTTGTCTTCTTCGTCTAACCATTTTAACAAGTCCCACTGGGCGTGCCAAAAATATATGTTGGCTTTTTTGGCTTTCGAAGGGTATTTTTGTAAATGCGAGCATGCCAGCAAGGATCAATCAGTCCTTACAGAAATTATAATTGCCAACCAATTATCAGACGATTGTGTTTTAGTTCTTTCAACCTCAATGAAGAGGACTTTTACTGGTGGCTTGACTTAGGAGAAATTAAGCAAAATAACAGATAACTGACGAGCAATTGAAGTATTTCATTAAGATGAAAACTCACAATGATCCAAACTCAGCCTCGTAGAGGTTTACAGTGACAATTTACTCGAAACTACTCCTATGAACGAAGTGCAGTGCAGGAATTTAAAGTGCAGGAAATGTAAAGAACAGGTATTTAAAGTGCAGGAAATATAAAGACTGAAAATGTAAAACTGAAAAAGAAAATATGAAGTAAATGACTGGTGTTTTGGATCTGAGTCTAGGGGGCTTTTCTAGGGGCTTCCCTACTATTTATACTCCTCAAGGGTGACCATCGAACTACACTTCAAACCGTCGAACTGCTTCTCCATGATTGCTTGATCATGCTGCCTTAGAAGTAGTTCCACTACGCTATTACTTACAGTTGGGCTTCTCTCCTATATTTGAATTTGAATGTGAGTAACCGTTGAAACCACGTCACCTTGTATCTCTTCGCTGATCCAATGCCACTCAGACCACGCAAGAACCAATATTAACTGCCACATGTACGATTATGATCGAAGATTAAACATTCTTCCTGTATTGCTCTTACTTTGTCACGTGTCGAATTGTGATTGGCTTTTACAAAATATATGGCCAACATTTTGATTAATCAAAAAGGTCATTTTCGAACACAAACGTTTTTTTAACTCATAAGTTAAAAAAATTAATAAAAAAAGTCTATTCCTCAATGTGGCCTGTATGAAAAAAATATGTGTGGTGTCGTTTGGTAACATATATAATATACTATTTTTATTTATAAAAAACTATAATTATATTTATTTAAAATAAAATAAAAACTAAAAATATATATTTAGTACATATATGTGTTTTAAAATTTTATTTTAAAAATAAGTGAGAGTTGGTTGCCTTAGGTAATTGCTGGTGGGAAATAGTGGCTGTAAAAAGTTGGCAAATCCCAATACATTGGAGGTGGTGGGAGTCAAGAAAAAAGGGTATCACAACCTTTTTCCGTTAAAAACTAGCTTTCTCGTTTTTTTTTTTTTTTTTTTGAAAAAATGTATAAAAAATGTGAGAGATGATGTGACCAAAAATTAGTTAAAATAGTTACAAAATTAAAAAAAAAATCATTACGAAAATAATTATTTTTAAAATTACTAAAAAAATAAAACATTTCAATAATTTATGTTTTTTGATTGGTGCAATCAAAAAGGTCATTTTCGAACACATAAACGTTTTTTTACCTCATAACAAAATTAAAAAAAATACTAAAAAAAGTTCTATTCCTCAATGTGGCCTGTATGAAAAAAAAAAATGTATGGTGTCCTTTGGTAACATATATAATGTACTCTTTTTATTTATAAAAACCTATAATTATATTTATTTAAAATAAAATAAAAACTAAAAATATATATTTAGTACATATATGTGTTTTAAAATTTTATTTTAAAAATAAGTGAGAGTTGGTTGCCATAGGTAATTGCTGGTGGGAAATGGTGGCTAAAAATTGTTGTTGATTAGGGTGGTCATTTTTTCCCACTTCACTCAGCCCTGCCTTGAAGAGGAAATGGGACGGGAATGGGTTTTGCTTTCCCCGCCCCACTCCGCTCTATATATACTTACTGAGTATATTTATATATAATACATATGTCATTTAATTTTTTGTGATATAGTAAAATTAAGGGAAAATTTCAAAAAAGTGGTAAGTAAGAAATATAATTGCAAAGGGATGAAGGTACAAGTCTTATTTGCACAATTCAATGCATGAATCATTTGTATATTCATTACTTTGTGATGATACAGCGTGTTTCAGATGGAACGGGTCGGATTGATTCACGCTTCCCAAATCGATGTCCGAAGTACCAAGCTCACAGAGAGACCTGTACAAGAGTTCAACGGGGAACGGGGAGTCCCCCAACGAACCCTCTGACGAGCAAGTTAGAAAGAGAGATGAACTGTAGAGATAGATTAGTGATAGAAAGCTTAACATTTTTCTTGTCTTCGATGCCTGCTTATATCCTTTGCTAATTATTTCGTTATCCCTTCCGACCTGTCACCTTGGCCGAAAGTTTATGCTCTAGCTTACCTTGTTCATGGTGAAACCGTTCTGTCCCGACGGGGAGGGGTTATCGCAATAAATGCTGTAAAGAACTCCATTAATGGTTGATGTGCAATACAATAACTTTGCAGGATCTTTGTCTGCTATGTGGCTTATCCTTCTCTTTCCACGTGTTTAGATGTCATTGGTTCTTAATGCCACGTTGAGCTCCAGCAACATTGGGCTTTAGTATTTTAATTGTGTATTGGGCCCTATGTGGTGGGCTATATCCTTTATGGGCTTACCCATGTCACTTTGCAATTATTTTTTCTACTCTTCATTTTTTTTAATATTCTCCCTAAAATTAAAATCCAAAATATTACACTTTATATTCATTTTCACTAATTTATTTCTCATCTTACATATTTTTACTTTCATTAATTATAAAGTACTATCCATAATATATTATATGTTTTTTATTAATATTTATATTTGTTAAGTTATAAAACTAATTACCCCTGCTACCAGTTCAATTTGTCTTGCCCCCGATATGATACGGCTCGGGGGCAGGGAACTTTAGACCCACTCCAAACCCGAATCATGGCCATCCCTATTGCTGACGGTCGAAGATAGTAATCAACTGTAGATTTCAATCGTCAAATGTAGCTTTTGATGATAGGCGGTAATCAGAAGTATTTTTTGATGGATGGTGATTGACATCTTACGAAGATTGTTTTACCAGAGGAGGTCACTGCTAACAATGGACAAATATAGTGATGACGGATAAATGTAGTGATGAGCAGTAAGCGGTGATTGGAAGTGGTTGTCAACAATTATTGGAAGAGGTTGTTTTCAACAGTAGTAATGAGCAATGAGTAATAATTGAAGAGAGTGAAAGAATGACGAATAAATAAAAAATTATTTTCTAAACAAGTGAAACAAATATTTTTATTACAAAAACTTAGTAAATTCTATAAATTATTTATAATATATTAAATTAAAATAAATACCAAACTGAAAAAAAATATATTTGTTCAGAAATTAGTTTGGCCGAATTTCAAACAATTTGATCCACACACACCAAAAAAAAAAAAAAAAGAGAAAAGGGTTACATCGCCGGGGAAAAAAAACACACACACACAATGATTGATATGTTTACTTCAATTCAACTTTTATTGGTTACATTGCCCACAAATGATTTATAAAATGATATCAAAATATATTTCATAGGGTCGTAGTAGTAGGACTCTCTCTCTCTCTCTCTCTCTCTCTCTCGTGATGGATCCAACTCTTCTAATAAAAATGAATTCAACCTAAAAATGGGTACAATTGCTTTTCCATGTTGTTCATTGATTGCACATTTAGACCACCAAACTTATCGTGAATGGTATGGAATTAATTTACAATCAATATATAGATAAACAATTTTGTGCAATTAAAAGAAAAAATAAAAATCAAGAGTGTGCTCAACATGATGCTTGACCCAATATGATTAATCACTTAAAAAATACTAATAATAATAAGGATATTCACACCATTGAAAAAAAGAATTTTTTAATTAAACCCATCACACATCTAAATATGATTAGTTAATCTTTAAGAAGATGAATAAATCTATCTACTTTTATTTTTAAGAGAATAATTATAATTCAACAAGACCCAACAACCTTATAACATGAAAATGCTAACAACTGCTCACCTAAAAAACTCATCATATTTGTATTCCTAATTACAAATTTACTATATCAGCGAAGTTTATAATGATATTTAGACAAGAAAATATTATACAAATAATTTAAGAAGTTACAATCATTTTTTACTAATTGATGTATAATGAAATAATAAAATGTAAAACAAGATCTACTTCAATATGGTCGGTATCACTTCAATAAATAATTTTTTAAATAAAATTTATTGATTTGTATAACATTATTTGTCAAATAATTATGTATTGATTAGTCCAACATCAAACACAAAATGTATATAAATGAATAAGAATTTTAAAAAAATAAATCTCATTTATAAATTTTGAAAAAATTTATCCATTCATAATTTTAATAAATATCCATGCATTAATATTAGGGAGTGATGTCGGCACCAACTACCAAGTCATTGTAGCAGTTTAAAATCTATGCAAATTTGTTGGAGTGAGAGGTCAACAAAAACGAGTTTGGATTCGTTAAAATAAAAAATTTCAATTTTACAAGCGTAGTTAGCCTATTGTAGAATCAATCTGTACCTATCTAACCGTTTGAATGGTTCATTTCTTATAATAAATTGAAAAAAATATGCATAAAAAAATGAAATTAATTAGACATAAATAATTATATGATCAAATCACATATATATTATAACAAATGAATAATCAATTTTAAAAACATATATAAATAAAAATGATATGATAGTATGACAATCAACATTGGATAAATTTTATTTTTTATATGGATAATTTTCTTAGTTAATTGCATGAAATAAATGGTTTAAAGGGATGAACTTCTCTCATGTTCACTTTATGTACTAGAGCGTATTGTTGGGCCTATGGAGTTTATCATGGGTCCCGTTTTGATAATTCGAGCTGTTTAATGTATAGAGCTCGCTGAGTACTTCATTCCTGAAAAAAAAAATATGTTGATTGGATATTAATAGACCCTTGATCGAAATATATTTTTGTCAATAGTAAATATGATTTTAAAAATCAATTATTAACAAAAATGTGTCTCAATTAAGGAATTATCGATATCCGATCAACGAAATTTTCTACAAAAATGAAACACTTGACGAGTTCTATATATTGAATAGTTTGAATCATCAAAACAGAATCCGTAATAGACTTCACAAATCTAACAATACGCTCAAGTCCACAAAGTGGACTAAAGAGAATCCGATCGCTTATTTAAATAATTGAAATGAATCTAAATTAGTCCCACAATAAGTCAATTGTACCGTAAAATTGAGATCTTTTAAGGAAATCTGAATTAAAAATGAACAATAAAATCACAATTGGGAGGAGGGTGGAAATGAATGTGAAGAATATTCCTAAGAACATTGGTGGAGTGGAAGAAGTAAGAGATGGAGAGGGGGAAATAGCAAGGTATTATCCGCTTTGGAGGAAGTGTGAACATAGCAAAATGTGCACGCCATTCAACAGAATCAACACACGTGACGTGAGCAATGTCAAGAAGACAGGCATGCGAGGAGTTATTTGGTGGTCTAGGGCACGATTGCGTGCAATTCCAAGTGTTTTGTAATTGATAAAAAAGATAATGTCCCGTTTATTTTTAAAAATAGAATGGAGGGAATTGTTAGCGAGGGGATTGATAGTGAAAAATTGTTAAATTATTTTTATATAAAATAATAAAACAAATATAAAAATATAAAAATTAAACATTAATATTTTTAAAAAAATTCCCAATATATAAAAAATAAAAAAAAATTTAATCCCCTCACTATTTTTCTAATACCATCTCTACCTCTTCACTATGAATCTCCCTTCCAACGATATTAGTACTACCACGATATTAGTACTACCAGGTCATGTTTGATTCATAAGACTAATAGTGAAGTATTAATAATCTTATTAAATTAGTGTGGTATTCACTATCCAATTGGATTAATATCCATTGGATTAATAATCTCACTCCTACCCCATTACTAATAATTCTACAAATTTGTTGGATTAATAATCCTAAACTAAAATGTTAAAACATACATAGGATAATTGGGCCCACAGATTAATAATCCCAATCTCATGCTCTAATCCACCCAATCAAACATGCCACCAAGATATTAGTAGTCCCAAGGCCATCTCTCAAAACAAACAAGATATTAGTAATACCAAAGTATTAGTAGTCCCAATCCCCTTCCTATAATCCCAAACAAACAGGGCCTAAGAGTCACGATTTTGTATGAACGATTGGCAAACAATAAGGATGCAATAATTTGTGATTAGTCGAGGGTATGATCACGTTGCGTCGGACACCATTTCATTTGGTTTTGAGTTTTTAAACATAATTTTAAAATTTTTAATCGATATTTCTTTTATTCTTAATAAATTTTAAAAAATATGTTAATCATTTTTTTAAATTTTAGATTCACTTAATCTATATATATTTTAAAAAATAAAATAAATGCAAAAAATATGAAAACTATTTTGATTTTTTTTTCTATTTTTTATATTTAATGAATTTTATAAAGATTTTTTTCTTCATAAAATTTGTATGTTTTTAGTGTACCTAGATTAAGTGTATCTAAAAAATAAAAATAAAAATAAAAATTTGATTACAAATTTTCACCAAAAACAAAAATAAAATAAAATAAAATAAAATAAGAATGGACAATTCGAAAAATTATTGTTCAGAATTTCAAATCAAACAGAGTTCTAAGATGGAAAAATACAAATTTTATGAAGAAAAAAAATCATAGATGAATGAATTAAATGAATTGCATTACTGGTTGAAGAGCATACACAAAGTCATAGATGAAAATGTTATTGATTAGTCTTACATTGACTTGGTTTAGGAATAAACTATTTTAGTTGATTTTTGGACTATTTTAGTATGGTTAAAAAAGTTCTATCTGGAAATTTTTTTTATTATTTTTAATTTTGTGAGATAAAAAGGGAAATAATTATAATTTGAATGTAACATTTTATCTTATCAATTATTTTAACCTATTTTATTTTTATTGATTATTTTAAACAAAATTCAACTTCCCAAATAGGGTTATTAGGTAAAATCTTGAATTTGTAGATCAACTTGAAGAAGGAATGTTGACCAAACTTACCAAGGAGTTACTAAAGAGAGGGATACTGATGGATCAGAGTGGAGGGTGGATTCCCATCATCAATCGATAAGGAAGGCAAGCAGCGCAGAAGGGGGAAGCAATGAGGAGGCTATTCACTTTGTTCGTGGATAACTTACCAAACATGATGGATTATAAAGGACTGTTTTAGCTTTTTACCAAATTTGGAGTAGTGAAAGATGTGTTCATTCCAAGTAAGAGAAGGAAAATGACAAATTCACGATTTGGTTTTGTCAAATTTGATTGTCATGTTGCAGCAAGAGTAGCAATTCAAAAAGCTAACGGGCTTTGGATTGATGATAAAGCTTTGGCAGTCAAAGATGCAAAGTTTGGAAAAGATAAAGTTGTGGAGAAATACCCAACGCATGATCAGATCATTAGAAGTAGTGTACCTAGTGCTGGCAGATGGAATGATCAAGGTTCAGATGGTAAGTTGAGGACATACGCTAATATGGTGAAAAGGAAGGAATCAGATGAAAGAAGAATCATTAGCATCAAAGCTGAGGAAATTGGCAATGGGTGGCTTAACGAAAGTATGGTTATTAGATTGAAACCAGAATTTGCTAATTCCAACGTGAAGAAGGAGATGGAAGCAAGAGAGATCAAGAATGTCTTGATTAGGGAAGGAGGTGGTTGAACTGTTGTGTTAACCTTTAGTTCAAAAGAGGACAAGGTTAAGCAGATGAAGGTGATCAATAAATGGTTAAAAGAATGGTGTGAGTTCATAACTGAGTAGAAGCCGGGATGTATATTTGCTTAAGAGAGATATGTATGGCTTAGTTGCCATGGCATACCTTTCAATCTTTGGAGTTGTGATACCATAACCAAGATTGGAAGCATTTGGGTGGAAGCATTTGGGGGGAAGTGGTGAATATTGAAGGCAATATGAGTTAACCAGTATCCTTTGCTTGCTGCAAAGTAAGAATTGTTGCAAAATGTATGGAACTGATTAATATGGCTATCAATCTAAAGTGCAATGGCTACTCCTATCCAGTAAGGCCATGTTTGTTTGGGTGGACATGAGCTTGGGATTGGACTAATAGTCCAATAAAATTATTAATCTGATGTTTGGTTAAACAATTAAAGTACAGACTAATTATTTTAAACTTGACTATTAGTTAAGATAGGATACATAATCCAACGAATTCGTAATCCTAGGACAATTAGTCATGAGAATGCTAATTCAATCCGCCCAAACAAACATGACCTAAGGGTGTTCAAGGATCACTGTATGTGCAGCAAAACAATGGATAAGGTTATTGATCAAAGCTCCATAGATCTGGAAGAACAGAACAGTGTTAACCAGCATGGAGAGGATAAGGAAGAAGGTGATAGAGATGATGACTCACCTAATGACATGGAGTATGGAAATGAGGTGTCATTGACAGGAGATCCACATGGCACAAGGAGGAGGTATAAGTTAGAAAAAGAGCAGTGCTGGAAAAGTGATACGAAAGTTGAAGAGACTAAAAGTGGAGAAGAAATTGTAATCGACGGAAGAGCATGCAGTTTATTGATTATGCTGGGGAATAATATTAACAGCTCCTTTGTCGGGTGTCAGAAGGTAGATGATCACATTGTAATAGTGGGTTTTATGAAGAGTATAAGTGGATCAGGTATGATAGGGCCTGTTATAAACTTAGAAGTTAAGTTGGGCCAAGCCCATTCAAAGAAACAGCTTGATGGGCCACTTTCTGGAGTTAGTAGATCAAATGAAATAGAAATTTTTGAATCCATAAGGCCTGCTGAATTGGGTCCTAGAGAATGAGGACTGACCCAAATTAAGCCAATGAGAGGAAGTATTGAAGCCAGAAGCTCTCCACCGAGCCTAAAGAAGATTAAATGAAAGAAGAAAGTCAGGTATAAAAGAAGGGCTAACTCAAAATTGAAGGATGATCCACTCTTTGACTTAGCCAAAGGATATGGACATAAAGGTGCTTCCTCTAGCAAATCCATCAAAAAAAAGTGTGATTTTCAGAGTTACAGCTGCAGCACTTTCTCTATCTGCATCAATTGAGTATGGGGTTGGTGGAGGTAGACACATGCTCAATGAAACTCAAGCAACAATAGAAATGGAGAAATTATTGGGTATCAATTACAAAGGGAAGAAAAAAGAGGTGGCAAGAAGAATTGTTGAGCTGGAATTGCAAGACAAGGAAAAGGTAGCAGAGAGGGCTGTTGATACTGTGTAAACGACACACATTTGGGGTCTCTAGAGTGTATTATCATTGGTTATTATGAAGATACTATCTTGGAACATTAGAGGTTTGGGAAGACAAGAGAAGAGGGGAATGATCAAAAAGACAATCAGGGAGAGAAAAATTGATATTACTTTATTTCAAGAGACTAAGAAGGCAATTGAATCTGACGATGTGGTTCAATCATTATGGGCAAGAGATAAAATAGAATACATGGTTGTTAACTCAGATGGGCTTGCAGGGGGCCTTCTATGCATATGGGATCCTGGGGTTTTTTAAGTAATGGAAGTTTTATCCTGCTCTCTGGTACTCTCTTCTTTACATTTGAGTGTGTAATTATAAATATTCATGCACCAAATGATGTGGGGGTTAAAGACAAGTTTTGGGATAGCCTATTATTTTAATAAGGGATTTCCCTAAGCCATGGTGTTTAGAGGAGGGACTTCAATGAAATTAGAAACATGGGTGAAAAAAGAGGATGCTCTAGAAGGGACAGAGGTATAAGAGACTTAAATAATTTCATTGATAGATGTGAGGTTACAGATCTAAATTTGCTAGGAAGGAAGTTCACTTGGTGTAATGGCCATGATGGTGGAAAATGGAGTATGATTGATAGGCTTATAGTTCACCTAGAATGGTTGGAACATTTTAAAGTAAAATTGTGGGGTTTACCTACTATAATTTCTGACCATTGCCCACAATTACTGATGGAAGATAAGAGGCATTGGGGTCCTAGGCCTTTTAGATTTATCAATGCTTGGACTATGCACCCAGATTTCTCTCATTTTTTGAAGAAAGTGTGGAATGAAACAAATGTGGAGGGTTGGGCTGGATACAAGCTCCAAGTTAAGTTGAAATCCTTAAAGCTAGCTCTCAAGCAGTGGAATTTGGAAGTGTTTGGGAATGTGAATACAAAGTTGAAACAAGCTGGGGTAGAGTTGCATGCCCTTGATTTGGAAGTTGAAAACAGAGAGCTAACTGAAGATGAAAAGAAGAGGAAGGCTGTAGTGATGGGGGAAATTTGAAAGCTAAGCAGGATGGTGGACAGGCTTTGGTTACAAAAATCTAGGCTAAACTGGTTCTTGAATGGGGACACAAATGCTAGATGTTTCTATATCATGGCAAGTTGCAGGCAAAATAAGAACATGAAAAGTTCGTTCATTGAAAATAAAGAGGTAATTGATGATCCCTCAAGGGTGAGGCAAAAAGTGAAACTTCATTTTGTTAAGCAATTTTCTGAGTCATGGCAATGCAGACCTACACTTGGTGGGGAATTTAAACTTGTCAGCCATAGCCCTATGTTCGATAGTTTGGAGGCAAAGTTTATAGAACTTGAAATTCTATCAGCTGTCAAAGGGTGTGATGGCAACAAAGCTCCAGGACTAGACGGCTTTAATTTATCTTATTTTCAGAAGTTTTGGAAGCTTATGAAGGGTGATGTGGTACAATTTATGAAGGATTTCATAGAGGATGTTTGGTAAAAGGCATCAATAGCTCTTTCATAACCTTGATTCTGAAAAAGGAGAACTCTGTGGAACTAGCAGATTTTAGACCAGTAAGTCTAGTGGGCTCACTATACAAGATTCTAGCTAAGGTACACACTAGTAGATTGAAGGCTGTCTTACCTAAAATTATTAGTGAAGCATAATTAGCATTTTTGGGTGGTAGAAATATACTTTATGAAGTCTTGATTGCCAATGAGGTAGTGGATAGTTGGAAAAAAAATAAGAAAGAAGGGGTTAATCATTAAACTGGATTTTCAGAAAGCATATGATGTTGTCAACTGGGAATTTCTATTCTCCATGCTTTCAAACTTTGGATTTAGGCACAAATGGATCTCTTGGATTAAGGAGTGTGTGACCATTGTGAAATTATCTATACTTGTCAATGGTTCCCCAACTAAGGAGTTTTGTCCTCAGAGAGGTTTAAGGCAAGGCGACCCCTTATCCCCTTTCCTATTTAATATAGTGGCTGAAGGTTTGAATATTTTGTTATCAAGGGCTCTACATATGGGACTGATTAAAGATCTAAAGATTGGATCCAATGATGTATTAATTTCTTACCTACAATTTGCTGATGACTCAATTCTATTTTGTGAAGCTGAAGATGATGAAGTAATGAACTTAAAAAGGATTCTAAGGTGCTTTGAGATATTATTTGGATTGAAAATTAATTATCACAAAAGTATGGTGTGTGGTGTTGGTGTATCTAATGACAATCTAGCAAACTTTGTTTCTCTACTAAATTGCACTGTCCAGAATTTGCCCATCAAGTATCTTGGGTTACCTCTTGGGGCCAATCCTAGAAGAAAAGCAACATGGCAACCTATATTGGGGAAGGTTAGATCCATACTTGCTGGGTGGAAAAGGAATCTTCTATTATTTGCAGTTAGGCTCTCATTGATCCAAGCAGTTGTGTCTAGTTTACTTGTGTACTATCTGTCACCATTTAGAATGCCAAAGGGAATAGCTAAGGAGATTGAAAGGCTTCAAGCATCATTCTTATAGGGTGGCTCTAATCTGAAAATGAAAATTCATATAGTCAAATGGGCGGAGATCACAAAAATGGTTGATCAAGGTGGGTTAGGGATTAGGAGAATCAGAGAGGTGAACACTTGTTTACTCGTCAAATGGTGGTGGAGATTTGATTTTGAAACAGGTGCTCTTTGGAGAAGAGTGATTTGTAATAAATAGGGAATTGGGATTGACAAGTAGAGTCCTAATTTTAATCTTAGTAGTAGATATTCTAGAATTTGGATTGACATCATTGCCATTGCTGATCAGAGATGAGACTAGGTTAAGTTCTTTGAGCAGAATTTTCATATTCAAGTTGGGGATGGATCTACAACCAGATTCTGGTATGATAAGTGGTGTGGGAGTGTATGTCTTAAGAAAGAATTTTCAAGCTTGTTCAGCCTTGCTCAACATAAGGAAGGTTCTGTTAAGTACTACTCTGATTTGAAAAGAAGTTTAGTTGAATGGGTGATACCTTTCAGAAGGGTTTTGTATGAATGAGAGGAGTTAGAAGTATCAAGATTTCTTAATCTACTAGCAGCAGCTCCTTTCAGACCTGATCTTGCTAATGTAACTTGTTGGGTTGTGGAATCCTCAAGAGTGTTTTCCACCTCTTCTGTGTATAAGTTCTGTTCTGATAATTTTGGCTCTTTAGTTTAGGGTTGCAGGTTGGTGTGGTTCAAGCCTATTCCACCTAAAGTCCAATTCTTTGGTTGGTTGGCTTGAAAGAACATAATCAAATCTATTAAGTTTCTACAGAAAATTGGGATTTTGAATAGCAATTCAGATATTAAATGCATTCTTTGCAAAGCTAACCTTAAGTCTGCTCGCCATGTCCTTCTTCTGTGTGTTTTTTCTTGGCATATATAGGCTGCAATGTTAAAGTGGTGGCGTTTTTATGGGGCATTGTCAGATTCAGTGGAAATGGTACTTCTTTAGTGAAATGGAGCCAAAGTTAGGAAATCAGAGAAAGTGATATGGAAAAGTATACATCTAGCAATGTTGTGGTCTATTTAGAAGCTCATAAATGAATATAAATTCAATAACTCAAATCCTTGCCTTGATGAAGTCATTGAGTTTTTCAAGACTAGAGTTGCTTTATGAGGAAAGACATTACCTAAACTAGCTCAGTTTTCAGTTAATGACTTCATATTTAACATGAAGCAAATCAAAGTTTGCATTGGTGGCAATGTGAATGTGTGATTCCTGCTGAGCATTGGGGTCTTGGTACTTAAGGGTCAGAGAGTATTGGGTCAGTAACATGCTCGGGGACCTCGCCATTTCGGACTCAATTTGTTGTCACGGTTCTTAATCTTGAACCAAAGAGTCCAAATCTGGCAAATCGTTTTGAGAAACAGATTTTAGAAAAGAAGTGTCAAACATGGATCGCTTTTGCGGACACTGAGTCGCCACCTAAATATTTTATTTTTGGGAAATTTAGGAAACCCCGACTGCTTGCCTAAGGCCACGTGTCCGTCATCACCAAAGTTGCCTCGGCTCGAACTTGGGTACGATTGAGAAGGTCACTTGTGAGCACCTTCACCCCGATCAAAGATCGGCCTCTACTAACCATGATATCTAGTTTTGAAAACATTGTGTGCTCTTATTCCGGTTATTAGCCTAGATTTACTATGTGATGCGCACAACATACAAATATAGACTGGATCACCTGAATTGGAACAAAACACTTCATGTTTGTTTATTGGAAAATGGTTTGATGGTGCTACTCGCAAGTAAGCTAAGACGTAGATTTGCCACCCTCGGGTGGGCTTAGAAAGATGGTTTTGCCACTATCTAGTGGGCTTAAAACTCACAGTCAATGCTTTGTTCCAATCCAAATAACCCAACCTTCACCCACAGGCATTCAAGGCAGTTATATCACATAAGCAGTTAGCCTCATGGTAAGCATGCTATCATGGCAGTCACTCACACGCATGCAAGGATGCTAAAGCATAAAAACTCACCGAGTACTCCAAGCCAAAACAGAAACCAATTAGAAATCATGCATGATCCTAACTATACAGAAATGCCTAATGCAACACATGCAAAAATGCAACTATAGCAGGCTCGGCTATTCTAAACATGGCATACAAGATGCGACAGCTATCAAGTATTCAACTCGGAATTGAAATACAAATGCAGTTAGTATGATACGCCGAGCCCGGTGCATGCAAAACAGATGAATGAATGCGAACATGCTATCATACTGTATGCTAATTGAAACATGCCCTAATCTAACCATCGTAAGCGGGTAAATAAAAGGGAAGAAAGACGTGGGGTTGGAAGACATACATCACACACACGCACACTTATTACAATTATGCCCTCGCGCAGAGGGTCCGAATAATATACAGTCCCAAATGAATAGTACAGTCCAAATAAATAATACAGTCCAAATATGTACAAAAATCCTAATTAATTACCAAATTAACTAAGAAAACAATAAACTGGTATGCAAGCCAGGGACTGTCTTGACTCTTCGTCAGATGATGAATGATGCATATCCGGGTTGGCTTTGCACAGAAATCCACTGTGATGTCCCAGTTAGCCTCTGTTTTGCAATGATTTTTGGAAAGCGCGCCAAGCCTCAGAAGACTGTTGATTCTTGATTTGCTGCAACAGAGAGCAAGAAAGGGGCATGGCAATGTATTTTCACAAATGTATGCATGCCTCGATCCTCGTGCCACCAATCACGCATCTCGATGCATGATGGCCGAGGAGTCGAATTGCACAACTCGATATGAAATGAATGCACATGAAAACACAACAAGACCTAACTCCATCATGGATGATCCGGAGTGTCGGTGACTGGGGAATTGAGACACGTTCCGTCACTCGGAGTACGAAACGTACCTCGTTTCCCGTGCTCGGGCTAACTCCTATCCCGAACACAATGCAATATGCATGACATGTATGAAATGCGACTAAGATATAACCTAACATGCGAAATGCTATGAAATGGCATACACGACGCACGAGGTAACATGGCATACACAATGCGCTAACATACAACCTAGCATACACAATGCTATAGAATGAAATGGCATACACAATGCATAATGGACTTACACCAACATGAGTGGACCTCAGCCACACTCACATAAGAGGCCATTAGATGAAAATGAGACACTCGAGATGCGTGCACACGTGCACGCAAACCGAGGACTGACCCTAAGGCACCAAATGCCACTCTAACAAGACACATGGCAAGACATGGAATATGACATACTAGCATGCAAATTTCAGTAGCAAAAATTGATGCAAAACAGCCCCGAAACATGGCAAAAGTGCACCCGATGCATGAAATGAAACCCGAAATCCAAAATTAGGCACATGGAATGACTTATAGATATACAAAACATGCATTATTTGAACATGAAGCATGAAGAAAGAAGAAAGGCAGTCCCAAAAAATGCATATTTACAGTTTTAAGCAAGGCCAAACAGTAAACACAAATGGGGCTAAGCTAGCATACAAAAATTGCCCTAAAATTGAGATAATGAAGCAAGTAGCAGCTTCTGGCCCCAAATGGCCGAGAGCCCTTCAACAAAGTTGAAGAGGGACTCAAAATATGGCATTTTACAGTTAGTGACCAAACCCAAAACAGTGCACAAGCAAGCCTAAAATACTATGCAAGATAAGGCCAAAAAGAGGGCTTCAACACAAAGTATACAAAGGATGCCTCAAACAGCAAAAGACCCTTAATGAAACATGAAGAGGGGGTCAAAATAAGGTCATTTATAGTTCGGACCAGAGCCCAAAAACAGAAGCACAAGAGGCTAACAAATCATGCAAAAATAAGGCCAAAAGAAGGATATAAAGGCAAGTGGCAAATGGAAGCCTCAAACAGTGATGATCCCTTCAACAATATTTAAGAATGGCTCAAAATAAGCTACTTTACATTTTATAATAGAGCTCAAAACAGTTTATACATAGGCCAAAAATACTACACAAGAAATAGGCATACAAGAGAGGTAAAGAAGCAAGTGCAAAAAGGAAACCTCAAACAGTGAGAGGCCCTTAAACAAACATGAAATAGAGCTCAAAAAAATTCTATTTTCAGTTAGGGTCGGAGCTCAAAAAAGTAAGCACAATGAGCTAGAATATGAACCAAGAAAAGAGTCAAAAAGGGGAGAAGAGGACTTACCCTTGAAGACTAATCTTTGACAGCTTTTTAGACCAAAATGCAGCACTCCTAGGCTCTGAAGAACAACCTCAAGCTTCTGTAATGGAGGATGGAAGGGTGGGGCTATGGGTTGGTGAAGAACCAAGGGGGTTTTTAAGGCTTAGAGTAGAGAGAGAGAGAGAGAGAGATTTAATGTGAGAGCTCCAAATAAAAATTTTCTAACCCCTAAAACCAGAGCTGGGGGGGTTTTTATATAGGCAAAAGAGTGGGGGAAAAGGGGGGGAAATTGAAATTCAAATTTCCCCCCAAAAAGGCCAAAAAGTGAGATAAAGAGGCAAGTGATAGCTGCTGGCCTCAAACCGAAGAGAGCCCCTCAACAAAGTTGAAGAGGGGCTCAAAAAAAGACATTTTGTAGTTTATGACCAAGTCCAAAACAGCTCACAAGTAAGCCTAAAATACCATATAAAAATAGGCATAAAAGAGAGTTAAAGAGGCAAGTGATAGTAGGTGACCTCAAACAGCAAAAGGTCCTTA
Source organism: Camellia lanceoleosa (assembly GCA_025200525.1). Classification (NCBI taxonomy): domain Eukaryota; kingdom Viridiplantae; phylum Streptophyta; class Magnoliopsida; order Ericales; family Theaceae; genus Camellia; species Camellia lanceoleosa. The sequence continues at coordinate 129,320,841 of CM045759.1, read as the reverse complement.
ATCAAACATGAAAAGGAGCTCAAAATATGACTATTTACAGTTTGGATCGGAGCCCAACAATGCTTTCAAGCAAGGCTCGGGGGCCAAAATGCGCAGCCCGGGGCCTCAAAAACTGACTGTTAGGCACCGGAAGTGGTGTTTGACCACGAAATCGGTCTCTCGGACCACAGTGTCCCTCAAAAGGGAGGAAATAAGGTATGTGCCAAAAATCGGAGCAAACAGAGATGGTTAAGCGGTCCCGAACCGAGGCAATACCGTCGCTCAAAAACCGAAACCTGCTCCAACGGAAAAATGGCCTACGACCACGAAACGTAGCCTACAGCCACTGAGAGATGATCTACGAGACCTCTCCCTCCCTTTGGGAAGAGAAAACAGAGCCTAGTTTGCAAACCGAGGCAAAGCACAAAAGAGTCCGGAAGTCCGGAGGTAAGGCTCGCAACCTCAGAACGAGCACAATATGCAACATCACCAAGCGCTCAATCGGTGACGTCTGAGTCTTAAGCTCGGTCAAAAATGAGGTGTCTACAACGCCGCCATCGGGTCCATTTTGTTGTCATTGCTCGCTTTCTTCGGTGGTGTTTTACTTATTGGTTGCTACTAGCAACTAAAGCAAGGGAAAAGGGTGTTTGAGGACAGAATTTTAGCAAATAAGACCAGGAGATGTATCAAGTGAGGTATAATAGGGATATTGATGGGTATTGGTGTATAAAGGAGAGAAGATTACTGCTGCGAAGTCAATTTATGAGGTGAAACAGAGGTTTTTTACTAGTACTTTTGCTCTATTAATGGTATTCAAAATTGCAATGCATCGTGAGATGTTGATGGGCACCGTGTATAAAGAGGATATTTGTTCATCGAAAGTGATCTTCTATGGCACTGTGTGATTGTTGCTGTTGTGTGCTGGTAGTGTGATTTTTTGCGATGCTGTGTGAGTTTCTGCTGCAAGTGAGAGATCGTATGGCATAGGAGGTCTGTTGGTGTATGATGCTATTATGAGGTTGCAAACCTGTATACTGTTTGGTGCTGGTAAAGAGGTTGTATATTAGGTAGATAAGATTTGCTGGTGTGTGCAGCTGCTATGAGGTTGCCCCTGGTGAAAAGTTATTTTTGCTGCTATTGGAAGCTCACTGGTTTGGTGTTGGTGAAGAGGTGCATCAATTGAGTTGCTCTTTGGTGTAGCTGAGTTATGTTAATTGTTGTTTTTGCTGTGTTGTTGTTATGTTTTTTCTACTTTTGGTTGCTCTTGATTGGATTCTCACCAATCTTGAGTCAAGTGCTAGCAAATGATTGTGTTTCCTTTGCGATGCCAACCTAGTTAGGATTGTTGAGGTTAGTTATGATGCTTTCTGCACTTCTCCGATTTGTTGATATAATTTTGCATGCATTTTGCTTTTTTCATCAATAAATCTTTTTTTGTTGATCCCAAAAAAAAAAAAAAAAAAAAACTTGAAGGAGGAAGAAGGCAGATAATGGATCTGTAAAAAAATATTAACTTCTATTTTATTCATAAGTTTTTTTATTTTTTATTTTCTTCATAAATTGTTATACAAATTTAAAGTTTAAATACAACATAAATACCACAACAATATATTTATATAAATAAAACAATAAATATTAGCAAATGTTGCCTAATTAATAAAAAATTTAAAGTCTTATAATTTTGTTACAATAAAAAAATAGAACCAATAGACTATCAACAATTCGTTAAGGTGGTGTTTGATTTGAAGGATTAGGCCATGGAATTGGACTATTAGTCTGGATAGACTAGTAGTCTGTTGTTTGGTATTAAATTTTTGCTCTGGACTAATAGTTTGGTTTGTTAGATTGTTGTATCGGGGGGAGGAGATGGGATAGAAATCATAGGATGAGTTATCCCATGAGATTAGCCAATGAAATTACATTTTTGACCCTTCAGTATTTAATATCTCTTTCTTCATCTTTTGCCCATTTGTGCTTTCACAGCAACTTCATTATTTCATTGCAGCAAAACCCTAGGGCCATTTTCTGTTGAACCTTTGCATCAAGTTCAGATCTATAATCTTCGATCTTCATTCAGGTTTGAAACTCATTCTACATCTTTGATTTTGTTTGCAATTTATTTTTTATTTTCATTCTTTTTTTTTCTTTTCCAGAGTTTTTCAGTTTACATCTTTGATTTTGAAACTCAAGTTCATTCTACATCTTTTATTTTCATTCGTTTGCATCAAGTTCTACATCTTTGATTTTGAAACTCATTCTCATTATTTATTTTTTCATTTTTTTTTTTTTTTTTTTTGAGTATATTCAATTCGATATTCTGTGGCTAGTCTTGGGTTAGTGCTCTGTTTTATTTATTTATGTATCTTTTATATACCTTAGATCTATGGTAGTGGCAAGAAATTTTTGTAGTGTTTTTTTTGCTTTTTTTTTTGTTTATAAAAAGAAAAATATATTCTCTGTTCTTTTTTCTTTTCTTTTTTTTACAGAAGGAAAAAATCTATGCTCTGTTTACAGAAACAAAAATCTGACTGGCTTCATCTTTACATGTATCCTAATACTTGATCAAGATCAATTTATGTTGTATGTACTCAATTTAATCAAATACTTTTAGTTTGTTTTTTTTAAAAAAAAAATCATAGAAATTGAAAACATTTTTATGTGGATTGTAAATATCTGTTGAGTGTAATTAATTGTTCTATTGTTCATATTTTTTTTTTAATTTTTGTGGATTGTATACATCTGTTGAGTGTAATTAATTGTTCTATTGTTCATATTTTTTATTTTTATTTTTGTGGAATGTAAACATCTGTTCAGTATAATTAATTGTTCTATTGCTCTATTGTTCATATATATATATATATATTTTGTGTGTGGATTGTAAACATCTGTTGAGTGTAATTAATTACTTACTAATTGTTTATGATTTGTCGTTATGTTTTCTCCTTTACTTAATTTATTTGTAATTTTAAATATTTTCTCGTATATAGAGATGGATCAGAATATCAATGATTTTAATGATGAGAATAACGATGAGCTTGAATTATACATAGTGTTGCAAGGTGTAATACAAGAACTACATGCCTTATGCACCGTAGCTTTTGTTGTCATTGAGGTTGTCTTGAAGAGATATTTATCTAGATATTGCCATAACTTTATTAGAGGGCCTAATCAATTGCAAAAACAAATGGACCTTATTAACCGTTTAATGAGAGAAAGTGACATAACATGTGTTGAACAACTCCATATGGATCGGCGTTCTTTTATGACTTTTTGCAATATGGTTCATACAATAGGCGAGTTAGGGCATTCAAAATATGTCACTTTAGAAGAGAATGTGACCTTTTTCCTCTTCATCTTGGCACAATACTTGAAAATACGAAATGTTAAGTTCAACTTCTATAGGTCTGGAGAGACTGTTAGTCGATATTTCAATGATGTCTTAAAAGTTGTGTTGCGTCTACAAGTCAATTTACTCGTCACACCAAATCCTATAACTGAAGCAAGCACTGATCCAAGATGGAACTGCTTTCAGGTAATGGATTTGTAAATATTTGGTAACATTGCATTACTTTTTTTTATTTCTTTTATTAAATTTTTTTTATCGAAAACAAAAATCATAACTATTATAATGTCTATTGAATTGGTTTGTTTAGAATTGTCTTGGAGCACTCGATGGCACCTATATTAAAGTTCGTATACTTGTGGTTCATCAAGCAAGGTATAGGACAAGGAAATGAGAGATTGCTACTAATGTTTTGGGAGTTTGCTCCCAAAACATGAATTTCATATATGTGTTGCCGGGGTGGGAAGGGTCAGCGGCCGACTCTAGGGTTTTGAGAGATGCAATCAATTGACGCAATGGCTTAAGGATCCCAAATGGTAATACAAAAGTACTTAATTTTTCTTAAATTCATGAATAATAATTTAATCTAATGCATAACATTCCACACACAGGTTACTATTACCTAGTGGATACGGGGTATACGAATGGAAAAGGATTCCTAGCACCATACCATAGTCAGCGATACCATTTGTCTGTTTGGAGAGAAAGAGCAACTCCAAATAATTACCAAGAATATTTCAACATGAAACATACATCAGCCAAGAATATCATAGAAAGGTGTTTTGGAATGTTGAAAATGAGATGGGCTATACTTCGTAGTGCATCATACTATCCCATTAGATCCCAAAATTGAATTATCATAGCATGTTGCTTGTTACACAACTTCATTCAATGAGAGATGGCAGTTGACGCTATAGAGGATGATTCAGACTTAGAGGATACCTTAGAAAATCAACCCCCAATAGGAGATGATTTTATTGAGACTGTTGAGACATCTAACGAGTAGACTGAGTGGAGAGATACATTTGCAATGCAATTATACAACAATTGTTTGGCTAATGGAGGGGGTGGATAAAGATAACTTTGTGTTTCTACTTTGTTTTGTTGTTAAACCATTTAAATTTGTGATGTGTCATTACTATGTACGTTTATGAATAATTGACATTGTGGATGTTGAATTATATTTGCAATGGTTGGTATTATGATATATATGTTTGTGAGTTATTTATATTTTATGATAACGTATATGAAATGTTCAATTATTACTATAGGTATGGATAATAAGGTATCCAATTCTCGTAAGAAAAAGAATGACAAGGTTGATTCATTAAAACAAAAGCGAATATGGAGCCCACGTGAAGAGGACTGTCTAATTCAGCCTTGTTGTTCATTGTGAATGATGGAATGAAAGTTGACAATTCTTTCAAGGCAGGCTATCTTATGAAACTGGAGAATAAAATGGCAGAGTTGTTACCCATAACAGATTTACGTGGCTCTCTCCGTATCGAATCAAAGATTAAAATATAGAAGAAGCAATTGTCTGGTATGCTTGCTACTAGTAGGTTTGGATGGAATGATATTGACGTAGAGAGTGATAGTGTATGGGAGGCATATGTTGGGTAAAGTTATCTCCTTTTAGTTATTTACGTACTATTGTATATGTATTTTAACCTTATGTTGTGGATATTAATTGGGATTAGTTGGTCATTGTAAAGGGACAACGATGCAAAACACCCGAGGAACAAAACTTTCCGACATTTCAATGAATGGATTCAAATATTTGGCAAAGATCGAGTTACAAGAGAGTTTACTGAAGGCACTGCTAATGTAGTTGAGGCTATAAATGCTAAGGAAGATGTGTTGTTGTATGGTCTTGCAAATAATGACACTTTTCTGTAACAAATAGGATTAAATAGTCAGACCGGTGAAGCAATAGACTATTCAAACTCAGTAACTCAACGGCCTTCTGATAATTCTGCCAAAAAGAAAGACAAGAAAAGACCTAAAGCCAATGATGAAGTAATTGAAGGGCTGACCATGTTTGCTGACAAGTTAGTGGATATCTTGGGAACAACCAATGATAAGCTAGAATTCATTGAAAAAAGAATAGGGTATTAACATGATCTTGCATCTAAACGAGCATCACTAAACGATGAACTTACGAAGTTGTCAATTACTGTAGATGAAAGGTTAGATGCTTGTGAAATCATATTCCACGATGTCCAAAAGCTTGACATGTTCTTCAGTTTGACACATGATGATAGGCTAAGGTGGGTGATGAGGTTGCTAAGTAAGCATGCTCCATAATAAACTTATTGCATTTCATGGAAGTGTTTTCCTTTTGGCCATGATTTAATATGCATGGTAGGGAATGCTTTTTGTTAAGTCTATTATAAATTTATTGATAGACTTAATTATTGCTTCTTTTGTGTACAAGCACTCGTCTTTTGTTAACTATAATTGGAATGCTTTTTATATATTTGGTTATGTGTTCAATGATAACTTTTATCTTACCGTTTTATTTTCATTACGACATTTGGCTAACATGTTGTTTGTACTATGTTGTTCTATATCTCAAAAATAAATAAAGAATAAAAGTTAACTTTATTGTATTTCTGGCATGATGTTTCTACATTTGTGTAGGTGTTGGGTTTGCTTTGAAGTCAAAAAATTTTTATATTTGGTGCATTCATGGTATTAATTATACTTAATAAAGTAGTCATAAAATTCAAAAATCTCAACTACAAATTAAAATAAATTTATGTAATTTTTATTAATATTCTATTTATTTAATTTTTTGAAAGTTCTAGTAAAAATATTAAATAAAATTTATAATTCAAATTTAATATTCCTATTATTTAGTAAATAATTCAAAAAGGCAAAATAGTCTTTTGAGTATTTATCATTCTCCATAATATCCCAAACACACATGAGATTCAATAGAATGGTTCAATCGAGACTTCTAATCCCGTCACTAAACAAACATATGATACAAATTCAGTCCAACCAAATAGTCTAGGGACAATGTATCCCAAGATTAACAATTCAATGGATTAAAATCTTTACTTATCCAGTCAATCCAAACAAACATACCCGAAATTTCACGTACAGCATGAAGAGTATCATCTACATAGTTTTTGTTGAATTTTGATTTTATGTACAGATTTGAAAGAGAAAAAAAATGTTTAAAAAATTGAATAAAGTATAATTTTATTTCCTACTATTTACGTTTTAACCCCCTTAATTATTAATAAATATTATTTTATTCTTTTATTTATAAACTTATACATTTTGATCCATTCAATTATAAAAATATATTATTTTTACTCTTTTTAGACTCCTTCCAAAAGGAGTACATTTGTATGGTTTTCATAACTAAAATATCAACATATACGGGCTCATAAATGAAAGGTAAAATCATATTAGTAATAGTTACAGGGCTCCTAATATAATTAACTCAAAAAATAAATCTATTTAGTTTGGAGTTATCAAAAAGTAATTTTTTAAATTTTCAATTCGCATTTTTATATTTTTAGTAAATTCTTAAAAATACTTTAATCAATTTTTTTTGGTTTGTTTTTAAATCTACTTAATCTTGATATAATTAAAAAATATAAAATTTGTACAAATTTTTTTAAAAAAAAATTCATTGAATACAACAAAATATAAAAATATATTGAATTTTTGTATATTTTTTTTGTATTTGGTGAGTTTTTCTTTTTATAAAAAAATCACAAATATTATAATTTTTAAGTGTATGTAGATTATGTATATTCAAAAAAATAAAAAAAATTACGTAAAATATTAAAAATACAAAAAAATACAGAAAAAATAAATCAATTTTCAAAAAAATAAATCAAGGTCTATTTTGATAAATAGAAAAAAAAAAATCAATCTATTGATTTATTGAAGTCACATCACATTTCTACTATTTTTATATATTTTCAAAAAACAAATTTTAAAAAATAAAAAAATAATAATCAGTGTGTTTGGTTTTAGTTTTCTGAATTTAGTTTTCTAAAAATTGAGATTTTTGTTTTTTGTGTTTTTTTTTTGTTTTTAGTGAATATTTTTTAAATTTTAATCAATTTTTTTACTTTTTAATATACACCTTACTTGGACGTATCTAAATACTAAAATATTTGTGAAAAAATATTTTAAAAATTTAATAAATACACAAAAATATGAAAAACATATTAAATTTTGTATTTTTTTTTCTATTTAGTGTATTTTCTAAATATTTTTTTCACAAATATTATATTTTTTAAGTATATTTATATTAGGTGTGTCTAAAAATTAAAAAAAAATTATTGAAAATATATAAAAAAATATTCATTAAAAACATTAAAATACGAAAAATAAAAAATAAAAAATTTCGAAAACTGTTTTCTTTTTTAAATCAGAACTAAACAAGTTAATTTTTTGAGCAATGCTACATACCACTAATTTATCATCACTAACTTCATCACTAGTGAGGTGGCAATTGAAAAAAACAAAAGAAAAACAAAACCTAACATTAACAAAAGAGATGAAACAATCGCCACATCATTGGCCTAATAATTAGCCTGCAAAGATTTTTTTATTTTTCTCTTAGGCCAGAATCAAACAAAGGTATAATATACCGAATTTCCGACGTGCACTCTTTCCCTTTACCTACCCAAAGTGAGGAGCCACCATAACAACCAAGAACCATTTCACACTCAAACCCTCCCTCTTATCCTCCAACTTTCTCTCTCTTATCAGTTCCTCACTCCTCCCAAGGCCTCCCGAACTGTGTGATTCTCTCTCTCTCTATCTCGCTCTCCCTCACTTTCTCTCTCTAGACATTCCGGCAGTTAACCGTTCGGAATTCTTGCGAAACTAGGGTTCCTGCGAGAATATCAAACCATGGGGTCGACATTGCTCCCAGATCTGGCGACGGAGATCATGATTCCGGTGTGTGCGGTGGTCGGAATCGTGTTCTCACTGGTCCAGTGGCTCTTGGTCTCTCAGGTAAAGCTCTCTGCGGACCGAAACGCTTCGTCGACGACGAAGAACAAGAATGGGTACAATGATTACCTGATTGAAGAAGAGGAAGGTGTCAATGAACACAATGTCGTCGCTAAGTGTGCTGAGATACAGAATGCTATATCAGAAGGTGAGACTAAACCCTAGATCTCTGGTGATTTGTGCAAGATATAATGGCGTTTGTTGTAAAAAAAACCTGTGTGCGGCTGTTTATAATCTTTTTGGTTGTTGAGAAAATGGAGGGAAAAAATATCGAAAATTGGATCTTCATATCTGTGACGTGTAAATGATAAAAATCAAGAAAATTTTGAAAATAGAGCTAAAATTTTTGAATTGTGTTTTCAAAGAAGGGAAATGGCTCAGATTTCAAATTTTCTTCAATAATAATAATAATAATAATAATACCTCATTTTTCGCTGTGTTTTCCTAGGAGCCGAACAGGGTTTTAGGGTTCTGTATGAACAATGAATTTTTTTTTTTTTTACTGCATTGAGTGGGTTTTGATTTCACATGCATTAGCCACATTGGTCCCATCCGAATAAAGTTTTTTGGCTTATATGATATGATTAATGATGTGAAGAGTAAATATACATGTTACACATATGGTGTGTAGTAATGTGCTTTTTGTTAAAAGTTACCCTTTTTATTTTTGTTTTTGTTTTTAGTGGGTTTTTTTTTATTATTTTTTATTTGTATCAAATTTTTTTACTTAATTATCCGTCTAGAAGTATCTAGGTAGTTTTGTTTGGTTTAATTATTCGGAAATTATTTTTTATATTTTAATGAAAAAAGTTCTTTTTCTTTTCATGTAGATAGATCAAAATTAGATGGATCAAAAACGTTAAATATATATATATATATATATTGAAAATATAAAAAATAAAAGAAATTTACTAAAAAAGCAATGAAAATTCGAACAAAAATACACCCTTTTTTTATTTTCCTTTGTTTTTAGTGATTTTATAAAATATTTTAGTCAATTTATTTTACTTTTTGGATGCATTTAGATTAGGTTGTATAAAAAAATTGAATAAAATTTGGCAAAAAAATCACTAAAAATAACCCATCTAAAAACAATTTTTGAAAAATCAAATCAAACAAAGCATTTTAAAAAATCCACAAAACAGTTTACTAAAGCAAAAAATAAAAAAGCAAAAAGCAAAAAATAAAAAATCATAAAGCTAACTTCTTTTTTTTTTTTTTTTTTTTTGTCGAACCTTTTTTCTTTATATTTTTGTTTACTCGAGTAGATTGTAAAAGTTTAAAGCTTCCTCAAAAAATAAAAAATAAAAAAAAATTCCAAATACGAAAAAGACACTAAAAAAATCCATCCCTAAACAACCCATCCTTATTGTTCCTGGGTGTGGAGTGCCTCTTTAGTTGTAGGTTTTTGGCTGAGTGGGCATGTTAGTAGTATGTACTTGGCTCCGTTTGGGTTGATTTTGATTATAAATAAATAAATAAATAAAATGTTAGCTGGGTCACACTTGGTGGATTGAGGCAGATTGAGAATTTTTTGATCCGTTCTCAACCCACCATCTCTAAAGGCAACAGGTTGAGTGATTATTTTGGGAGTTTCAAATCGATGATTTGAGCTGGTTAAACGGGTTATACATAAAAAAAAAATTAAGATGTATCATTAGATAGCATTTAGGAACAATCCATATCAATTGGTATGAAATCCTACAACAAGAATGAAGACAAAAAAATTATTATTTATTCTAAGTATAAACACAAAATTCACAAATTAATTGAACATATGAACATATGATGTCACTCAAAATTATATATAAAACAACCAAATTACAAAATGTATTTGCTATGAAAATGAGGCTAATTGTTATATGATTAATGGTAAATGGATTAGAGAGAAATTGTGATGACAAATACAAGGCAATTTTATGTATACATATAGAAGGGTTGGGTCGGTTTGTGGACAAGTTGCCAAATTTTAATTTGTTGACCACCAGCAAACCTACAAATTTTATTATTTTACTTGTCCAACCCAGCACATTCACCTTCGCAAACCACACGAGTTGGTTGGGTCAGTGTGGATTAGTGGGCTGGCAATTTTTTGTAAAAACCCCTACATGATATCACATTGTTCATTTATTACTAATGACTGAAGTGCGCTAGGTCATTAATGCCCCGTCTATATGTATTTTTCTTTAAGGATCTAGCTTATAATCTTTGTATTGTTATATCCCCTGTTTGTCTACTGATTTTAGTGCCTTTTTATTCTTTTTTTTTTTTTGGTTCTATATCATATTAAGTTGTATCTTTGTGCTCTGCCACATGCATGTTGTTCTTTGGTGCCTTTCTTAATAGTTGTAGTTCATGGTTCCCTAATTTTTTGGAATTCATTATGTCTGAATGTAACAGGTGCTACATCCTTTTTATTTACTGAATACCAGTATGTGGGTATTTTCATGGTTGCTTTTGCAATATTAATATTCCTTTTCTTGGGCTCTGTTGAGGGCTTTAGCACAAAGAGCCAGCGTTGCACCTATAACCCACATAAGATGTGCAAACCAGCACTTGCCACTGCTTTATTCAGCACTTTGTCCTTCTTGCTTGGTGCTATCACCTCAGTTTTGTCTGGTTTCCTTGGGATGAAAATCGCAACCTATGCAAATGCAAGGACAACTTTAGAAGCAAGAAAAGGTGTTGGGAAAGCTTTTATCACTGCATTTAGATCTGGTGCAGTTATGGGCTTTCTTCTTGCTGCTAATGGACTCTTGGTCCTGTACATTACCATCAATCTCTTCAAGCTGTATTATGGTGATGATTGGGAAGGCCTTTTTGAGGCTATTACTGGTTATGGCCTCGGTGGATCCTCCATGGCTCTTTTTGGTAGAGTTGGTGGAGGTATATACACCAAGGCTGCTGATGTTGGTGCTGATCTTGTGGGGAAGGTTGAAAGGAACATTCCAGAAGATGATCCAAGGAACCCAGCTGTGAGCGTCACTCTTTTCAACTTAAAATGTTTGACACATTTTTCTTTTGGGGCTTGTTGAAATCAGGTATATCTTTATTCTTGCAGGTGATTGCAGACAATGTTGGTGACAATGTCGGTGATATTGCTGGCATGGGGTCTGATCTCTTTGGCTCATATGCTGAATCATCTTGTGCTGCACTTGTTGTGGCCTCTATCTCCTCCTTTGGAATCAACCATGATTTCACTGCAATGTGTTATCCCCTGCTCATTAGTTCTATGGGCATCCTTGTTTGTTTGATCACTACCCTTTTTGCAACTGATTTCTTCGAAATCAAGGCTGTCAAGGAAATCGAACCAGCATTGAAGAAACAGCTTATTATCTCCACTGTTCTTATGACTGGGGGAATCGCAATAGTTAGCTGGGTTGCGCTGCCATCATCCTTCACAATTTTCAATTTTGGTACCCAGAAAGTTGTGAAGAACTGGTAAGCTTTACATGTTTTTTTTTGGATAAATAACTAGTAAGCCCTACATTTATCTTCTTTGTCTCGCTTCAAAAAAGAAGAAAAAGAAAAGAAGAAAAAGAAAAAGAAAATGAACAAAAAGAACATAGATAAAAGGAATAAAATCAAGCTAGGTGATGGAAGTATTTCTGCCTTTATAATTAGGATGTATTAATTGTTCTCCCCAATAGGTGCAAATGATGTATAAACTTTACTAAAAAAAAGATGACAAGTAAAGAAGATGCAAATGATTTATTATGACTTTTCATGTGGTATCTATATCTAACAGACTTTAAAAAAATGTTACTAAGCCATTAAATACTCACTTGCTTTGACTTATCAAAAATAAAAGAAAATAAAATACTCGTTTGCTTTTGTTGTCAGCCCCATATTTTCCTTTCTTTATTTCTTAGGGTTTTCTTTCCAGATAATTTCATAGAAGTGGATTTAGTGTCAGTGGCTGAATATACCTTAAAAATCAGTTGAACTGATGAAATACCAATTTAGTTCTATGAAGTGGTAACAGAAGATTTTACTTGAGCCTAGTTGACTGGTGGTTTTGCATACATCGTTAAATTTATTAAATTCATTAAAAAATAATATTGATTGTGGTTTGCAGGGAGCTGTTCTTGTGTGTTTGTGTTAGGCTTTGGGCTGGACTTATCATTGGGTTTGTGACAGAGTACTACACTAGCAATGCATACAGGTAATTTGTGCAGTTTTTTCTTTTAAATACTGTAGCCCTGTGCAAGGTGTTACTGATTCCTGCCGGACTGGAGCTGCCACAACTGTTATCTTTGGCCTTGGCATGGGATACAAATCTGTCATTATTCCGATTTTTGCCATAGCAATCAGCATCTTTGTTAGTTTTAGCTTTGCTACCATGTATGGTATTGCAGTGGCTGCTCTAGGTATGCTTAGCACCATTGCTACTGGATTAGCCATTGACGCCTATGGTCCCATTACTGACAATGCTGGAGGCATTGCTGAGATGGCTGGCATGAGCCACTGGATCCGTGAGAGAACAGATGCCCTTTATGCTGCTGGAAACACCACTGCTGCCATTGGAAAGGTATTGTGATATCATTTTTGCCTACAACCGTACAGGTCCTCATTCTTATTATAATTTTGTATATTGTCAAGACTAATTAGTGATGGGTTTTAGAAATTACTGGACAGAAGTCCATTTTTGGTTCCAAATGATTAAAGGCCTGATTCAATCACTTTCTTACTTTAGCTTGTGGCACTTGTTTCAGCTATATGCTGCTTTGGCAGCCTTAGCCAGTTAATTGTCCTATTGTAAGTTAATACAAAATATCCTTCTGGTACTGTCATTTTTGTGTTTAGTTGTAGATCTAAATCTGCATTTGTTGCCTCTCATCATCCTTTTCTGACTTTGAATTGCCATTGAATTTTATTTTACATTTCTAGGGATTTGCCATTGGATCTGCTGCACTGGTGTCGTTGGTCTCTTTGGTGCATTTGTGAGTCAGCGTCAATAATTTCAACTGTTGATGTTCTCACCCCGAAAGTCTTCATTGGTTTAATTGTTGGTGCCATGCTTCCCTACTGGTTCTCTGCCATGACCATGAAGAGTGTGGGAAGTGCAGCTCTGAAGATGGTTGAGGAAGTTCGAAGACAATTTAACACCATTCCGGGTCTCATGGAGGGTACTGCCAAGCCCGATTATGCCACCTGTGTCAAGATCTCTACTGATGCTTCCATCAAGGAGATGATTCCACCTGGTGCCCTTGTCATGCTTACACCGCTCATTGTTGGGACCTTCTTTGGAGTTGAGACACTCTCTGGTGTTCTTGCTGGCTCCCTCATTTCTGGTGTCCAGGTAATGTTGAAAAAGTAGAGGGCACAGTAGCAATTTGCAAATTTGAGAATGATTTTTTGTTGTATGGTAGTTTGAGCATTAGATATTGTCGTCTTAGGTTGCCTACCCTAAAAGATGAGCAACAATTACAAATGTAAGATAATTTTGTGAGGACCCACCCTATTGAATGCTTGTCAATAAAGGTTATATATGTATATACATATATAAAGAGTAAATTACACTGACCACCCATGAGATTTAGAGAAAATACAATAAACTTCACAAGTTAGGCATAATTAGACACCAACCTTTTTTTAGTAACAACCAATGATAATGCAGATGATGAGTAGACACATGAATAAACATGGGTAAAATATACATTTCAGTGTAAAAAAGAGCCTTGTGTAATTATGTCAAACTTATGGGGGCTAGATGTATTTTCTCTAAGAGGTTAGTGTATTTTGCCCTATAAAAATATATATTTGTCAATAAAGTAATTTTGGAATTTGTTTATGCTTACTGGTTGTGTTTGACAGATTGCAATATCTGCATCCAACACTGGTGGAGCATGGGACAATGCCAAGAAGTACATTGAGGTAGTAATCTGGTTAAATTTTCATGTGAAGATTCCGTAATAATTTTTCCAACATATATTTTCCTTCAGGCTGGTGCCTCTGAGCACGCAAGGACCCTTGGCCCCAAGGGGTCTGAACCCCACAAGGCAGCTGTGATTGGTGACACTATTGGGGACCCCCTCAAGGATACATCAGGCCCGTCACTCAACATTCTCATCAAGCTCATGGCAGTAGAGTCACTCGTGTTTGCGCCCTTCTTTGCCACTCATGGTGGCCTGCTTTTCAAGATCTTCTAAGGGGAAAGAATGATTACAAATATGTAATGGAGAAGGTTTTACTTCTCTCTTTTCACAGTATCTCTCCATTCTCATAAATCTTGTGTGTTGTCCACAAATTCTCCCTCTGCATTCATCTCCTACCTGAAAATGTGGGATTTTTAAAGTTAGCTAGATAGGGAATATTGTTTTTGAAGAGCTGATGCTGATGATGATGATGATGATTGTGATGATGGTAAGGATGATGATGAAAGTAATCATTCTCATCAGATGAGAGATTGAGGTTGTATGCCCTAGTTTTCTTTACACACTAGTTTCCAACATTTCATTGTAATGCCATCTGTTTCTCAATTAAGTTCCTTTTTTTCTTCTCCCCTCTTGATAATAATATTTCTTTTATTTATTTATTTATTTTTACTAGCACTTAAATTCTGGAGTTGTGTTGTGTTGGTCTTGGGTGTTCTTATATGATCAACTTTCTTCTGGCCTGCAAAAAACTATACTTTTAATATGCCTTGCTTTATAGATTGGAGGACCGATGAGGTGGAATCTCTTAATTTTGTATAAAAGGTACAAATATGCTATTTGACTTTTGCACTAGCATAAAATGGTATTTGAAATGTGGGAAAATATGATGGTCATTGTAGCATTACTCATTGAGACACAAGGTGCCACGTGAAGTTTTGTAATGCCCTGCCTCTCAACCACTCCAATTAAATGGGTAGCTAGCAAATTTTTGCTGTAATTCGTTCTCAAAATTTTTGTCTCTAATGCACTTTTGAGACACTATTGTTTATCAAGATTCCTGCTTTTGGGGATTTGCACTAGGCTCTTTTTTAGGATTCCAAATACAATTTATGTCTAGGCTACTCTTAAGGGTGTGGGGAAGGAGAGTTGGTAAGGAAGGATTGCAACAGATAGTAAGGTGTACAAATATAAGCTAAAAGAGCACTATGACCCAACCTCACCTTTGATGAGAGTCGTACAAATATAAGCTAAAAGAGCACTATGACCCAACCTCAGCTTTGATGAGAGTCGAACCTTTGATCTCTCGTATGCGAGGCATGTAGATGCCGCTGGGCTAGAAGCCTCTTAGCATCATCTCGTATAGTTAGAAGTGCATTAGGGACAATTTTTTGAAAATAGTGACCTAAATATAGAGAAATAAGAAGATTCTAAAGGACAAATTTAGAATTTAGAATTTAGATAGAAGTTAGCTTGGACATAACTATGACCCAAGACATGAAAGTGCCAATAAAGGTCTATGAGATAAAAAGGTTGTTTAGTGCGTGAGACTCTTATTACTGCAAAATTTGGGAGGATTAGATGTACATATATTTAGAGATAGTTTTCATAGTCTGAACCCAATAACGTTTAGGTTACAATGAAGTAATTTTACCATTATGTTGGATGAAATGTTTGTGGTAAAGCCTTTTCTAAGCAATTTTACCATTATACCAAATGAAATGTTTGTGGTAAGGTCTTTTCTAGCATTTGAAAACACTTCCAACGCATTTTATTCTTACAAAGTCAAACAAAGTAGGGAATCAAAAATAAGAATGAATTACATTGACTTCCTTCAAGTAGTAGGAAAAATATTGCAAACCCCATAAGATTGACATAATTATCATATTCACCACGCTAATAATAAAAAATGTAAACGGACTTAACGGAGTATATGAATTTACTATTTTACCCATATGTATTTATATTTCAGCTATCAAATTTATCATCAATCATGAAATTTACAGACTTGCGGTCCTATCACTATCGAACTACAAATAGAATGTTTGTCATAAGTTCTTTACCACATTTGAAAACGATACTAATTCTCAACACACCAATACAATTTTATTCTTGCATAGGCACATAGAAGAAGATAGATACGTAGATGTCTGCTAGGATTTATATAACAAGGCCATCAATATCCATTGATGAGTACCTTAGTTGGATTTAGGTTTCTTTTGGTACAAAGCACAAGACAGAGGACGACATATAAGAGGACATTAAATTTGTGCTGTATGGAGTGCTCTCATTCCTCTCTGGTAATATCCCCAGTGTGTGTCTGCATAGTCTTTCACCTTCTTAAATAGCCTCGGTCTTTTTTCATCAACCAATCCATCTTCTGGTCCGATCTCTTTTCCTTTTTCAGGTGTGTAGAACATGGCAATGGAAACCCTGTCCCTCTCCGAGTTACTCAATACCCGATGCACTGGGCTTTTGAACACTCCATTCGTCATTATCTGTTAGTATCACAGAGATCCGAAAGGAAAATATAACCATGTGTTAATTGTTCTGTAACAATTTTTCTTCATGCATCATTGTACAATTGATTTGATTACTGGGACTTTTTACATCTTGTTTGGTAAATTTCTCGTTTCTTGTTTTTGTTTTAAAAAGTTTGATTTGGTAATTGTTTTCACCGTAAAAAGTAACAACAATTCCAAAATTTTCAATTTTTGTGGAGTATAATGACTTTTTTCTTGCAACATCCCACCGGTCAACACTGCCATCCAACACATCCAGCTTCCGTCCATCACCTGCCAGCACCTCTGGCGAGCACCTCTGGCCATCCATACAACCAACTATCACATCTGGTCACTTATAGCCAACTCCCATTGCTGGTCTCCACTGCCACTCCTCATTTTTTACCACCACCTCCAGCATTCCCTCCACTGCCAACCACCATTTCCGACAACCATATTTGGCCACCCCCACCATGAATACCACATCCAAGCGCTTACAGCCACCTCCTACCGTGGGTCTCCACTGCCAAACCACCACCTCCAAAAAATCACCAAACATATTTTATTGTTTGTATTTTTCTATTTTGAAACTATGTGAAATAAACTTTTTTTTTTTTTTTTGTTATAAAGGAAGAAATAATAAAAACAAAAACATGAAACTCACAACACCAAACGTCAGAAATTGTAGATATGTCTCTATGGCGGGTCTATAGACTTGATTCTGCTCATTATGATATTGGTATAGCCCTATGGAGAGACCAGATGGCATTGGATGAATCTTCTCAACCACCTTCTGCTGACAGTTTGGTGGGTCATGCATCATTTGGTTTAGTTCTGTTCGGTTATGTTTTCTTTTTCTGTTTTCTGTTTTCATTTTTGAAAAACACATATCATAGATGAAGCATCAGAGAGTAAGCGTAGAGAGAACTAATATATATTTTTACCTCCATTTGGTCAGCCATGAGAACGAAGAGAGCGTGAGGAATTTTGGGAACTGTATACCATTTCTCATTGTTGAAGACTTGAAGACCTACTTCATCTTGCAAGATCACAGTGTACCCTGACCCATCTGCATGAGGTTTCAAGCCCAGAATCAGATCAGGCCTCTGACATTTCGAGTAATAGTTAAACCTCGCTTGCATGATCGATCGTTTGCCAAACTGTTTCAGAAAACAGTTTTCTTCCAGATTTAGTGACTTTGCCATGGCTTTGGAGGTAAGCTCTGTTACTATTTTCATCTTCTCTGTGTATTCACTTAGCACATCTCTGCATAGTTGCAAACAACTTCTTGATATTATTTTCTAATAATTAACTTGAATATGATATGAGAATGAAATTTACACCTATAAAAATTCCTGATTGAAGCTGCTTTAATTCCCTCACTTGGGTATGTGCTGGAAGATTGTAATTGTTTATCCTTAGTAAAGATAATTATGATATGATTATGTGGCTGTTTTATCTTTTAATCTATTAGGGTTGAAAACGGGTATTCAGAGCTTTGTTTTAATTAATTTTTAGATATATGTAGTTACTTGTCTCACACTTATGGTTTTGAGAATGACCCTAAGGGGTCAAGTGGTTCATGAGATTCAAACTCATGATGACCTATCCTTCTGAGTATTTAATGAGCTTCCAAAATAATATCACAGTAATATCTCACAAGTGGTTTAAAAAAGGGCATGAGATCATTAGTCTCACTCTTTGTACGTACCCCTCTTTGCAGTGGCCTCCGGCCTCCTCTCCCTTCCTCCTACCCCTCTTTCTCTTTCTTTTCCATGCTTTCTATTCAATAATTTGGAAGTTTTGGCTTTCCACCCTTCTCCCTCCTCTTGTGAGGTGTTTATGTCCTCTTTTGCCTCAACTCCGACCATGGCCTTCACCGGATCCGCCGTCTCTCCTCGCTTCCACTCCACTCCACTCCGACGTCGCCTCCATGTTCTGCACCTCCTGTTCGGCCACTATTGCCTAATGTTCGCTTCCTTTTTCCGCCAAATCTATTGCCTCCCTCTCCCAGATCTGCCACCTTCCACCATTGGTTCGTCGTAGCCGCTGCCTGGTAGTTATGAGTTTGAGGGTTTGTGTTTTTGTTTTTTTGCTTCTTGGTATGTTCATAGCTTGCCCACATAGTTTAAATATAGCTTATGAATTTATCTTTGACTTATTCTAGCATTGAGTTCTTATGATCTACCTCTGTTTTGCAGCATGAATGTTATTTCTTGATCTATCCATAGCTTATCTTAGGTGCTTCTTTTGGGGATTTTGCTTTATTTTGCACAAGGTTTTTCCCTGATTTGGTATAAGCTTGTTGATGATTTCCTTGTAAGTGCCGTTTGGCAATCTTTACTTTAATGGAAATTTCTTTGATTTAAAAAAAAAAATGTTACATTAATTTCATTAACACTTTGAATTATGCAACTCAAAACACTCAAACATGAATCAAAAAGCAACGCGTAGTTATGCAATAACACTTGCTCACATATCAGTGACACTACTTAAAATGAATATAAGTTGATATCATTGTTACCTTTAATATTTATTTATCGGAGTTAAGGTTGCCGGTAGATATATATATATATATACCTGAAAGAAGTTGGGGTTTGTGGCCAAAATTGAAGCTTCCTTTGATCTGGAGGGCACACATCAAGAAACAAACGATCAGACCAGTCAAGAGACTGGCCTTGTTCAGGGACAGGGTCAGCACCATACCCTTCAAACTCTACAACTGTTTTTGAGTATTTGTTCTTCTCTTCCATAGGCTGTTCAAAGAACTCCCTTGTCACTTTTCTTATCTCATCCAAGAATGAACTTGATATCCCATGCCCTATTGCCTGAACAATCCACAATTTTTAACCTTTACATTAATCACACCACAAAATTATGTTGAATTTGTAAAAATGAAGAACATAAGATCAAAGACAGTCAAAGTGCACCACCACAAAGTATAAAGGCTAGGTATTAGGTAGTGTTTGATAAAATTGAAAAGAAAGTGATATACATTTGAGAAAATATCATTTCACCTCCCAAATTTTCACGCCTATTTTAATTTGACCCCTAAATTTCGATTAATATCAATTTCACACCCGAACTTTCAAAATTTTGATTAATTTGACCTCTACCGTCACATTCTGTCTACAATTGGACAGATTGGTGCTGATGTAGGGAGCAAAATTGATTTTTAAGGTATAGTTTGGGAAGCAAATTGATTTTTAATTTGGGGGACAAATTGATTTTTAAGGTATAGTTTGGAGGGTAAAATGAAATTTCAAATAAACTTTGGTGTCACGTCAACACATTTCGTTTAATTGTAAACAGAATGTGACGGCAGTGGCCAAATTGATCAAAATTTCAAAAGTTTGAGTATAAAATTAATATTAATTGAAGTCGAATTAAATGATATTAAAAACGAGTGAAAATTGATACTAAAAAACGAGTGAAAATTTCAAAAGTTTGGATGTAAAATTGATATTAAAAAACGAGTGAAAATTTGGGGGACAAAATGATATTTTCTCTATACATTTTTATAGTTGGTGCACCACCTCTTAAAAGGGCGTAGGAGGGGAAAGTACGGGTGTCAAACAAACTAATCTATTTGACTTGTGTTCAATTTGTTAAAAGTTTATTCGAGATCGACACATTAGGTAAATAAGTCAAACTTCGTTAAGTTTTTAAGCTGAGCTTGAACAATCTACTATTCGTCCTGATAAATTTACGTGTACTATAAAAAATCAAGCCACTCCAGCTTGACTTGTGTTCAGCTCTTTAAAAACTTATTTGAGATTGGTCTGTTAGGTAAACAAACCAAGCTTAAAGAACCTGTTAATTGACTCAATGCGGCTCATTTTCAGCCTTATGTGAAAGTGATACAATTTCATAGTTGAGGGAAAAAAACATACGGATTCATAGATGAGAAAGGTAAAGTGATATTTACTAATAATTAAGTGGCCTTGGTGTAAACAACCCTAAATAATTTGTTAACATAAAGAAGATGAGGGTTTTTGAGAAAGTAGAGAGACCTGAAAGCAGCCCCATGTGTGGAGTGCTGAATTGAGTTTGAGCAGTTCCTCCTCATATTCTTTAGTGAATGGTTCTTCTGAACAAGAGAGTATACCCATATCAACGATCGGAACCGGAGAAGAAAAATCATCACCACCATCAGCATCAGCATCACTTGCATCATGATCATCTCTGGAAATATACAGTGCAGGAGGCTCGTCACCGTGGAGGACCATTTCTTGTACACGCTTTGCAAGTAATACTTCTGCTGCTGGTGCTGGATCTGAAACTCCAACCATGTTTTCTGATCAGTTTCAGTTGTGTCAATTGAAGAGAGCCCCTTTTTGGTTGGGGATGAGGAATCTTTGATCTATGCTATGCTTAGCAATGGATATATCTCTGTGACTCTGAGAGAGAGAGAGAGAGAGAAACTTCGCTAAAAGGTAATTTACATGGGCTGGTTTTAAGGTGACTGACTAACTAGTCATCTTTGGATTTTCTGTTATTGTTGCTAGCTACTGGCCAAAATCCAAAAAAGAAAAATGTTTAGCAATCACAAATTTTATACAATTTTTGAAAGTGATAATAATATTATAAATTCATCCTTACGAATTCAGAATTTATGCAGAAAAAAAAAATATCAATAGTTTAAATTCATTTCATTTGTGGACCCTACACTTCATCAATCTAATCTCTACTGCACAAACACATTCAGGGTAAATTCGGAGTCCGTAACGATGGGTTCTTAACATTTTTCTTTTTTAAATAATAAGTTATTTTTATGAGTATTTTTGTTTAAAATAAATAGCTTAAATTACACTTACACTCTCTGAGATTTGAGTTTAATACATATCACCCCTTTATGTTTAAAAAATTACACTAACCTCTATCATTGTAATTATTTGGACGGAATGAAAATATTAAACTCATGCACTCTCTCTTTTCTTATTTTGATTTACTTCCTTTGTTTTTTTTTCTGTTTTGCTTTACTTTTTTGTTTTTTTTTAATGTAATTCTCTGTTTTTTTATTAGAAGTTGTTACTTTTTATATAAGTGGAGGGTTTGTAAAATGAGACTATATTAACTACATGAGTGAGAATGTAATTTCTAAAACGTCAAATCTCAGGCGGTGTCAATGTAATTTATGCAAATAAATATGTACAAATCTTTTGTCCTAATTCGGTATAATATAGTTTTATTTGTTTGTATATCATAAATTAATAAAACTTGTTGGGATGAATGGGTAAACGATATCCGATTAACTTAATTTTTTACAGGTATGTTCTACTTGATGTATTCTAAAATGTGAACGATTCGGATTATCAAAATGGGCCCCGAAAAGGGCCCAAATGGCTGCACAGCAGCCACACCAATTCCTCTTTAGTCCACTTTATGGACTGGATAGTGTTATTGGGCCTGTGGAGCCCACCACGAGTCCCATTTTGATAATCTAAACTATTCAATATGTAGAGTTTGTCAAGTATTTTATTTTTGCAAAAAATCGCATTGATTGAATATCGATATGTATTTGATCATAACACATTTTTGTCAACAATTTATTTTTAAAATCATATTTATTACTGATAAAAATATGATCTGATATTGATATCTGCTCAACATTATTTTTAATAAAGATAAAACATTTAACAAACTCTATATATTAAACGATTCAAATTATCAAAATAAGATCCATAATGTGCCCTACAAGCCAACAGCACCAGGAGTCTTGCCTAAAATTGTTAATGGCCGAAATTAATTATGTATTTGTGAAAAAAAAAAATTTAATAAATTGGGTCAAATTATTTTAGTACTTGATGGGCCATGGAGATGTGAATGCATGCCAAGTGATGCTACGTAATGTTTTGAAAATCGGATCGGTAAGCAAATCGAAAAAGAAATTAGATGAACGAGCCATTGATTTAACCGTTGGGTCGAAGTAGTCAAACTATAACGTCATAATTAATATTATATAATTAAAAATATAATTATAAATTTTAAATAAACAAAAATATATAATTATTGAAATAATAAAAAAAAAGTGTTGCATAATATTTACTAATAATATTTAATAAAGTCATAATTGATAATAAAAAAAAGTCACTAATTTTAAAGAAATTTTAAAAAAAAATTAACATTCCCTCCAAACAAATTGATTGAATGTTAAATTTAATTTTGTAGGAAAATAAAAATTTTAACTCTCCCCTCAATCAAATATGATTCAAATAATTTGATTGAATCCCACATTGAAATTTTAGATTCTCTTTAAACAATTTTTTTTTTTATAAATAGGAATAAACTTCCATAATTTGCACAAACTTCCAATGAGACTCCTCCTCATGAGAGCAGACTCTTGAAATAAGAATTTTTAGTCAAAATTTTAATATATATATATATAAGAAAGCAAAAAAGAAAAGAAGAAAAATAATTAAAAAAAAACAACAACAACAACCACCGGGTTGGTTGAGAACCGATTCGTCGATTTTACCAGTTGAACCATCAGTTTTTTTCAATTTTTGCAAACAAGGCCGGTTTTTGGCCTAGTTCAATATTTGTGGATTAGTCGGACCAAAACTAGGTCCGATTCTACCGATTGAACTAGCCAGTCCGGTCCGGTTCTTAAAATTTTGATGCTAGGTATATTATTGCTGATACTTATCTAATTCTAGAGATATTACCCAGTCAAAACATTTGTTTGATTTCAAATATTACCAAGCCCCTTTTTCTTTATATATATTTTTATTTAGTGAATTTTGCTGGGTCTAATTTCACTTGTACTATTAGAAAAAAGTGAGCCTATGATAGGAGTAATTTTCGTGTCTTTTAGGAATTTCACGTTGACAATGTATCTAATCAATAGTAAGGGTTAAAAATTACATGGCACTAAAAATAAAAAATAAAAAATATTGGAGAAATGACATGATCTCATTGGATAGACACAAGACTACATGGTCTTCCTAATCCATACGATAACATTTCTGCTATCATAGGCCCACTTTGATGAACCACTGGTTTTTCTGGTTTTTGAAAACAAGAACAGTTTTTGGCCTAGTACGGTTTTTGTGGATTATCCGGACCATAACTACGTTTAGTCACCAGTTCTACCAGTTGAACAGGCCGATCCGGTCTGGTTTTTAAAATATTGATGCTAGGTATATTATTGCTGATACTTATTTGATTCCAGAAATATTGCCCACTTACAACATTTGTTTGATTTCAAATATTACCAAGTCTCTTTTTCTTTAGATATATTTTTTACTTAGTGAATTTTGTTGGGTCTAATTTCACTTGTACTATTGGAAAAATGTGAGCCTATGATAGGAGTAACTTTTCTGTATTTTAAGAATTTCACATAGACAATGTGTTCAATCAATGGTAAGGGTTAAAAATTACAAGGCACTAAAAATAAAAAAATAATGGAGAAATGACATGATCTCATTGGATATACACATGACTACGTGGTCTTCCTAATCCGTAGGAGAACATTTCTGCAATCATAGGCCCACTTTGATGAACCATCGATTTTTTCTGTTTTTGCAAACAAGGTCGGTTTTTGGCCTAGTCCGGTTTTTGTGGATCATCCTGTCCAGAACTAGGACCGGTCACAGGTTCTACCGGTTGAACCGGATACTTATCTGATTCCAGAGATATTACCCAGTCACAATATTTGTTTGATTTCAGATATTACCAAATTCCTTTTTCTTTATATATATTTTTTATTTAGTGAATTTTGTTGGTTTTAATTTCACTTGTACTATTGGAGAAATGTGAGCCTATGATAGAAGTGATTTTCTTGTCTTTTAGGAATTTCATGTTGACAATGTGTCCAATCAATAGTAAGAGTTAAAAATTACATGGCACTAAAAATAAAAAAACAATGAAGAAATGACATGATCTCATTGGATAGACACATGACTATGTTGTCTGCCTGATCCATAGGATAACATTTCTGCTATCATAGGCCCACTTTGATAAATCACTGATTTTTCCCCTTTTTGGCCTAGTCCGGTTTCTGTGGATAATCCGGACCGGACCTAACTGGAACTAGGTCCGGTCACCGGTTCTACCGGTTGAACTGACTGGTCTGGTCCGGTTTTTAAAACATTGATACTAGGTATATTATTGTTGATCCTTATCTAATTCCAAAGATATTACCCAATCACAACATTTGTTTGATTTCAGATATTACCAAAGCCCTTTTTCTTAATATATATTTTTTATTTAGTGAATTTTGTTGGATCTAATTTCACCTGTAGTTTCGGAAAAATGTGAGCATATGATAGGAGTAATTTTCCTGTCTTTTAGGAATTTCACGTTGACAATGTGTCCAATCAATAGTGAGGGTTAAAAACTACATGGCACTAAAAATAAAAATAATAATAATGGAGAAATGACATGATCTCATTGGATAAACACAAGACTATGTCGTCTTCCTGACCCATAGGACAACATTTCTACTATCATAGGCCTACTTTGATGAACCATTAGTTTTTTCAGTTTTTGCAAACAGGCCGATTTTTGGCTTAGTCCGATTTGTGTGGATCATCCAGACCAGAACAAGGTCTGGTCACCAGTTCTACCGGATGAATTGGTCGGTCTGGTCCGGTTCTTAAAACATTGATGCCAGATATATTATTACTAATAGTTATCTGATTCTAGAGATATTACCCAGTCACAACATTAGTTTGATTTCAAATATTACCAAGTCTCTTTTTCTTTAGATATATTTTTTATTTAGTGAAATTTTGTTGGGTCTAATTTCACTTGTACTATTGGAAAAAATGTGAGCCTCTAATAGGATTAATTTTTCTGTCTTTTAGGAATTTCATGTTGATAATGTGTCCAATCAATAGTAAGGGTTAAAAATTACATGGCACTAAAAATAAAAAAATAATGGAGAAATGACATGATCTCATTGGGTAAACACATAGTTACGTCGTCTTCCTAATCTATAGGATAACATTTCTACTATCATCGATCCATTTTGATGAACCGCCAGTTTTTCCGATTTTTCCAAACAAGGCCAGTTTTTTACGTAGTCCAATTTTTGTGGATCATCCGGACCGGAACTAGGTCTAGTCACCGATTCTACCCGTTGAACTACCCGATCTAGTCTGGTTCTTAAAACATTGATGCTAGGTATATTATTGCTGATACTTATCTGATTCCAGAGGTATTACACAGTCACAACATTTGTTTGATTTCAGATATTACCAAGTCCTTTTTTCTTTACATGTATTTTTTATTTGGTAAATTTTGTTGGGTCTAATTTCACTTGTATTATTAGAAAAATGTGAGCCAGTGATAGAAGTCATTTTTCTGTCTCTCTAAGAGTTTCACATTGACAATATGTTCAATCAATAGTAAGGGTTAAAAATTACATGGCACTAAAAATAAAAATAAAAATAAAAATGGAGAAATGACATGATCTCATTGGATAGACACATAACTACGTGGTCTTCCAAATCCATGGGAGAACATTTCTGCTATCATAGACCCACTTTGATGAACCACCAATTTTTTCAGTTTTTGCAAACAAGGCCGATTTTTGGCCTAATCCAGTTTTTGGGGACCATTCGAACCAGAACAATGACCGGTCACTGGTTCTACCGGTTGAACCGACCAGTCTAGTCCAGTTCTAAAACATTGATACTAGGTATTATTGCTGATACTTATCTGATTTCAGATATTACCAATCCCTTTTTCTTTATATATATTTTTTATTTATTGAATTTTGTTGCGTTTAGTTTCACTTGCACTATTGGAAAAATGTGAGCCTACGATAAGAGTAATTTTCCTGACTTTTAGGAATTTCACGTTGACAATGTGTCCAATCAATAGTAAGGGTTAAAAATTACATGGCACTAAATATAAAAAAATAATGGGGAAATGACATGATCTCATTGGATAGACACATGACTACGTGGTCTACCTGATCCATAGGATTACATTTTTGCTATCACAGGCCCACTTTGATGAACCACTGGTTTTTTCGATTTTTGGCCTAGTCTAGTTTCTATGGATCATCTGGACCGGAACGAGATCCAGTCACCGGTTCTACCGCTTGAACCGGTCGGTCTGGCCTGGTTCTTAAAACATTGATGCTAGGTATATTATTGCAGATACTTATCTAATTCCAGAGATATTTCCTAGTCACAACACTTGTTTGATTTCTGATATTGCCAAGCCTTTTTTGTTTATATATATTTTTTATTTAGTTATTTTTGTTGGGTCTAATTTCCACTTGTGCTATTGAAAAATTATGAGCCTATGATTGGGGTAATTTTCCTGTCTTTTAGGAATTTCACATTGCCAATGTGTCCAAACAATAGTAAGGGTTAAAAATTACATGGCACTAAAAATGAAAAAATAATGGAGAAATGACATAATCACATTAGATAGACACATGACTACGTGGTCTTCCTGATCCATAGGATAACATTTCTACTATCATCGGCCCATTTTGATGAACCACCGATTTTTCCAATTTTTGTGAACAAAGTCAATTTTTTACCTAGTCCTGTTTTTGTGGATCATCCGAACCGGAACTAGGTTCGGTCAGCAGTTCTACCAGTTGAACCAACCACTCTGGTCCATTTTTTAAAACATTGATGCTAGGTATATTATTGCTGATACTTATTTGATTCCAGAAATATTAACCAGTCTCAACATTTGTTTGATTTCAGATATTGCCAAGTCCCTTTTTCTTTACATATATTTTTCATTTAGTGAATTTTGTTAGGTCTAATTTCACTTGTACAATTAGAAAAATGTGAGCCTATGATAGGGGTGCTTTTTTTGTCTTTTTAGGAATTTCACGTTGACAATGTATCCAATCAATTGTAAGGGTTAAAAATTACATGGCACTAAAAATAAAAAAATAATGGAGAAATGACATGATCTCAATGAATAGACACATGACAACATGGTCTTCCTAATCCATAAGATAACATTTCTGCTATCATAGGCCCACTTTGATGAACCACCGATCTTTCCGATTTTTGGCCTAGTCTAGTTTCTGTGCATCATCAGGACCGGAACTAGGTCCGGTCACCGGTTCTACCGGTTGAACCGGCCGATCCGGTCCGATTCTTAAAACATTGATGCTAGGTATATTATTACTGATACTTATCTGATTCTGGAGATATTACCCAGCCACAACATTTGTTTGATTTTAGAAATTACCAAGTCCCTTTTTCTTTATATATATTTTTTATTTAGTGAATTTTATTTTGTCTAATTTCACTTGTACTATTAGAAAAACGTGAGCCTATGATAGAAGTAATTTTCCTGTCTTTTAGGAATTTCACGTTGACAATGTATCTAATCAATAGTAATGATTAAAAATTACATGCCACAAAGAATAAAAAAATAATGGAGAAATGACAAGATCTTATTGGACAGACACATGAATACGGGGTCTTCCTGATCCATAAGATAACATTTTTGTTGTCGCAGGTTCACTTTGACAAACCACCAATTTTTTTAGTTTTTGCAAACAACGTCGGTTTTTGGCCTAGTCCAGTTTTTTAGGATCATCCGGACTAGAATTAGGTCTGGTCCTACAGGTTGAACCGGCCGGTCCGGTCCGATCCACTTCTTAAAACATTGATACTGGGTATATTATTGCTGAAACTTATCTGATTCCAGAGATATTACCTAGTCACAAAATTTGTTTGATTTCAGATATTACCAAGTCCCTTTTTCTATATATATATTTTTTATTTAGTGAATTTTGTTGGGTCTAATTTCACTTGTACTATTGGAAAAATGTGAGCCTATGACAAAAGTAATTTTCCTATCTTTTAGGAATTTCACATTGACAATCTGTCTAATCAATAGTAAGGGTTAAAAATTACATGGCACTAAAAATAAAAAAATAAGAAAGAAATGACAAGATCTCATTGGATAGACACATGACAAGGTGGTCTTCCTGATCCATAGGATAACATTTCATCTATCATGGGCCCACTTTGATGAACCAATGGTTTTTTTGGTTTTTGGCTTAGTTCGGTTTTTGTGAATCATCCAAACCAGAACTAGGTTCGGTCACCAGTTCTACTGATTCAACCGGCCGATCCGGCCTGGTTCTTAAAACATTAATGCTAGGTATATTATTGCTGATACTTATCTGATTCCAGAGATATTACCCAATCACAATATTTGTTTAATTTCAGATATTACCAAGTCTCTATTTCTTTAGATATATTTTTTACTCAGTGAATTTTGTTGAGTCTAATTTCACTAGTATTGTTGCAAAAATGTGTCCAATCAATAGTAAGGTTAAAAATTACATGGCACTAAAAATAAAAAAATAATAATAATGGAGAAATGGCACGTTGGATTGAAACATGACTACGTGATCTTCCTGATCCATAAGATAACATGTATGCTATCATAGGCCCACTTTCATGAACCACCGATTTTTTCGATTTTTGCAAACAAGGCCAATTTTTGGCCTAGTTCGGTTTTTGTAAATCATCCAAACCGGAACTAGGACCGATCACTGTTTCTACTAGTTGAATCGACCAGTCCGGTCCAGTTCTTAAAACATTGATGCTAGGTATATTATTGCTGATACTTATCTGATTCCAGAGATATTACTTAGTCACAACATTTGTTTGATTTAAGATATTACCAAGTCCCTTTTTCTTTATATATATTTTTTATTTAGTGAATTTTGTTGGTTCTAATTTCACTTGTACTATTAGAAAAATGTGAGCCTATGTTAGGAGTCATTTTCCTTTCTTTAGGAATTTCATGTTAACAATGTGTCAAATCTATAATAATGGTTAAAAATTACATAGCAATAAAAATAAAAAAATAATGGTGAAATGACATGATCTCATTAGATAGACACGTTACTACATGGTCTTCCTGATGCATAGGATAACATTTATACTATCATCAGCCCACGTTGATGAACCATCGGTTTTTTCGATTTTTGCAAACAATGCCGGTTTTTTGCCTAGTCTAGTTTTTGTGAATCATCCGGACTAGAACTAGGTCCGGTCATTAGTTCTACTGGTTGAACAGGCCGACCCAATCCGGTTCTTAAAACATTGGTGGTAGGTATATTATTATTGATACTTATCTGATTCCAAAGATATTACCTAGTCACAACATTTGTTTGATTTCAGATATTGCAGAGTCCCTTTTTCTTTACATATATTTTTTATTTAGTGAATTTTGTTAGGTCTAATTTCACTTGTACTGTTGGAAAAATGTGAGTCTATGATAAGAGTAATTTATCTGTCTTTTCTAGAATTTCACGTTGACAATGTGTCCAATCTAAAGTAAGGGTTAAAAATTACATGGCACTAAAAATTAAAAAAAAAATAATGGAGAAATGACATGATCTCATTAGATAGACGCATGACTACATGCTCTTCCTGATCCATAAGAGAATATTTCTGCTATCATAGGCCTACTTTGATGAACCACTGACTTTTTCAATTTTTGCAAACAAGGCCGATTTTTTGCGTAGTCCGATTTTTGTGGATCATCCAGACCAGAACTAGGACTGGTCACCGGTTCTACCGGTTAAACCGGCCGGTCTGGTCAAGTCATTAAAACATTGATGCTAGGTATATTATTGCTAATACTTATCTAATTCCAGAGATATTACCCAATCACAACATTTGTTTGATTTTAGATATTACCAAATCCCTTTTTCTTTATATATATTTTTTATTTAATGAATTTTGTTGGGTCTAATTTCACTTGTACTATTGGAAAAATGTGAACCTATGATAGGTGTAATTTTCCTGTCTTTTAGGAATTTCGTGTTGACAATGTATCCAATCAATAGTAAGAGTTAAAAATTACATGGCACTAAAAAAAATAATGGAGAAATAACATAATCTCATTGGATAGACACATGATTACGTGGTCTTCCTGAGCCATAGGATAACATTTCTGCTATCATAGGCCCACTTTGATGAACCACCGGTTTTTCCAATTTTTGGCCTAGTCCGGTTTCTGTGGATCATCTGGACCCGAACTAGGTCCGGTCACCGTTTCTACCAGTTGAACCGGCTAGTCCAGTCCGGTTCTTAAAACATTGATGCTAGGTATATTATTGCTAATACTTATCTGATTACAGAGATATTACCCAGTCACAAAATTTGTTTGATTTCATATATTACCAAGTCCCTTTTTCTTTACATATATTTTTTATTTAGTAAATTTTGTTGGGTCTAATTTCACTTGTACTATTGGAAAAATGTGAGCCTATGATAGGAGTAATTTTTTTGTCCTTTTAGGAATTTCAGGTTTACAATTTATCCAATCAAAAGTAAGGGTTAAAAATTACATGGCAATAAAAATTTAAAAAAAAATAATAGAGAAATAAGGTGATCTCATTAGATAGATACATCACTACGTGGTCTTCCTGATCCATAGGAGAACATTGCTATATGAACCACGGATTTTTTTTTTTATTTTTTCAAACAAGGCTGATTTTTGGCCTAGTCTGATTTTTGTGTATCATCCAGACCAGAACTAGGACCAGTCACTGATTCTACCGGTTGAATCAGCCGGTCCGATACGGTCCTTAAAACATTGATGCTACATATATTATTGCTGATACTTATCTGATTCTAGAGATATTACCCAATCACAACATTTGTTTGATTTCAGATATTACCAAGTCTATTTTTCTTTATATATATTTTTTTATTTACTGAATTTTGTTGGGTCTAATTTCACTTGTACTATTAGAAAAATGTGAGCCTATGATAGGAGTAATTTTCCTGTCTTTTAAGAATTTTGCGTTGACAATGTATCCAATTAATAGTAAGGGTTAAAAATTACATGGCAATAAAAATAAAAAATTAATGGAGAAATGACATGATCTCATTAGATAGACACATTACTTTGTAGTCTTCTTGATCCATAAGATAGCATTTTTGCTATCATAGGCCCACTTTGATGAACCACTGATTTTTCCATTGTTTGGCCTAGTCCAGTTTCT
Organism: Camellia lanceoleosa; assembly: GCA_025200525.1. NCBI lineage: Eukaryota > Viridiplantae > Streptophyta > Magnoliopsida > Ericales > Theaceae > Camellia > Camellia lanceoleosa. The sequence goes on along the minus strand of CM045759.1, from coordinate 129,289,188 downwards.
ATGGATCATCCGGACCGGAACTAGGTCCGGTCACCGGTTCTACCGGTTGAACCGGCCGGTCCGGTCTGGTCCGGTCTGGCTCTTAAAACATTGATGCTAAGTATATTATTGATGATACTTGTTTGATTCCAGAGATATTACCCAATCACAACATTTGTTTGATTTCAGATATTACCATGTCCCTTTTTCTTTAGATATATGTCACGACCCAAACCCGCCCCTATAGGTTTGGCACCGTAACCGACCAGTAATCCGAGGATTACCTACGGCCTCTGAACAAATTAACAAAATATTAGGGGCTAGCGGAAGCATATAATAATATATAACGTCCATTGAGCTGTGCAGACTTATATGAGACAGAAGAATTTTAAACTTTTTATCTACATATATACACATCTTCTATAAGTCATAATATATATATATATATAGATTAAGCAGAAAGGGACTTAGACCCCTTTTACAAAATACACATGACTTGAAGAACCAAACAATAAAACATAACTAAACTTAAACTTTACATCACATAACGACAACACTTAGCATATCCGGAACCTCCACGGGAGGCACATAGGTTGGCTGACAGAACAGATTCTAGACAGATGCCTCTAAGCCTGGTCACGCGCCTGATCACCTACATACATAAATAATACAGTAAGCTAAAGACCAGTGAATAATAACAGAGTAAAGGGTTTAATGAATGATGTCCATCACAGAGTTAGAAATCAGAGTTTATATCAGAAACATAATCTTATCAGAAACCGTGTCTTATGCATATTCAGATTCCAAATCAGGTATAGGTTCAGAAACATGCTCATATTCATATTCATATTCAAATTTTGCATAAGATCATATATGGTACACCCATTAGCTATCCGATCAAGTAGGTCTAAAGACCACAACAAGTAGGTCCGAAGACCACAACAAAGTTGGTACCAACAACCATAAAGGTCCATATCTTGCGCGCAAGCAACCATGGTATTATTACCCCCAGGCAAGGGCCGTAGGCCACGGTATTGTTACCCCCGGGCGAGGGCCATAGGCCACGGTATTGTTACCCCCGGGCGAGGGCCATAGGCCACGGTATTGTTACCCCCGGGCGAGGGCCATAGGGACTAAGGGTGCCACAAATACTTTTTCAGAAAACTGGACATTCATTCATTCATTTCCAACATATCATAGCTTTTCAAGAACCAATCATTTCGTATCATAGTATACTGAAAATACATAACATTGAACATAACTTTACAAAGTTATTACTCACAGAGGGCTGCAGAGGCAAATCAGACAGACTGGATATATCAGATAAATCGGGCAGACAATGGCGCGTGACCTACACAAACATATAACATATACACATTGAAATACAATATTACTCCCTTGATTAAACTTGTCCTTTCTAGTCTTTATAGTCCGAAGTTCTACTACGTTTATTCTTTCTCATTTAAATAAGCCGAGTTCCTACTTCACATATTCTTTCATTCCTAAGACCTTCTTTTCCAAATAGATTGATCCTTTACTTGGCTTCTTAAATAATTACCCCAAGATCAATGATTCATTCTTTAACTAACTAATCTATGTTGATTAGTAGCTTATTAATCTTTATTGAGTCATAAATCATGTCTAGAATGTTGTGGAAAGAGATGAGGATAAAAATATGAACTAAATGCAACCTTCCAAAATGTGCTGAAAATGGGGTCTTCGCTCAAGCGCCACTTTGGTCGCTCGAGCGGACTGTAAAATTTGAAAAACTGCTAGGAGCTCGATTTTCACGCTCGAGCGAGCAACGAAAAATTCAGAAATTCTAAAATTAAAATTAAAGTTCAAACTTGGTATTTAAAGCTTCAAAACATGTACCTTAGTATTCCAACATAGAGAACCATTTATTCAAAAATCATTATTCAAAATCATTTGTTCAAAGTCATGTTCCAATTGCCCCAATTTAGTTTTCATTCACCTTATTAATATCAACCCACAATTCTAAAATATAATTTAGACTTCCCAACCTCTTGAAATCCCATGATGTATGTAAAAATAGAACCCAAGTTCATTATTAATAATAAAATCAAACTTAACCAATGAATTACAAAATCAATTCCTTAGAATTTCAATTTAGCTCAATCTATAATCCAAAACTTAATTTATGATCATAAATGTTCCAAAATGTGTTTAAATTGAATAAAACTTTTAAATTCAATTACATGCATGGATCAAACAAATTCATAATTTTCATAATAAAATCAAAACTTTTTCTTACATTAGGATTAATTCCAAATTTCCATAAATTTAATTTTTCTAAGGCTTTTCCTTTCTCTCTTCAAAATATGAGATTGAATTAATCCAAATTATTCAAAATCTAAGATGCATGTGTACATAGAGTATTAATTTGCTCATGCATGTAACATTTTCATGCAAAATCACAACATTAAATCCATAGTAAATGAGTTCCTAAATTTATTCCATAATCATTCACATGCATGCAACCCATTTCATGTTTAGATCCCAAATCCAAATTAGTTTCCATAATAATCTTTATTTTCTAATTTCATCCCAATTATATAAAATTGAACTCAAATTTAACAAATTAAAAGGATCATAACTCATGTTTTTCAACCTAACTTGATTTAACATGCAAGATTATAAAAATCAATCCCAAAATAATTACTTTCTAAATTAATTTCTATGATCATGAATCTAATTTAATTTCATCATCTTTTTACTAATTTCCTTTTAATTACACGAAATTGAACCCATTTATCTCTTAATTTCAGCATGTAGGTAATTTATTTACAAGATTGAGCTTCAATTTCTTACCCAAAACTTTCAATTTGATGAATTTCTCCACAACCTTTTGAGCTTCCTCACTTTTCTTTACTTAGTTGCCTTGAGTTCACATCTCCAAAGCTTCTCCAGCAAAACCATGACTCCAGCCCCTTTTTCCTTTTCCCTCTCTCGGTTTTTTGCATGCAAAAACAATGAAGTTCTCTCTCTCCTTCTCTTTTCTAAATGTTGAGCTTCAGATAATACCTTAACTCACACACACAAACTTCACTTCTTGGCCTCACATGGCACACGTGCACTCTTCTTAGTTCTCCAATACATCACATGCACACACACCCACCGAATTTCTTCACACACCCACACTCACATACATTCTTAATCTTAGATTCAATTTATGATTAGGATTTATTTAATTAAGCAACACTTAATCTTAATAAATTTCAATTAGCACATCGTTGAATTAATTATGACTAATCGTAAATCCCACATAATTTAATTAATCTAATTGATTTTCATTAGAGCCTAATTAATTATATTTACATTTATCGATACAACTCAGATTTTTAATCAGACTCCCAAAAGGCTCCAAATAATAAATCGAACTTATTTCTAACCTCAATTTTGGTTTCTTAAATCATTTAGGTCTTCAATTTCTGATCAGACTCCAAGTTTCCGTCAATAAATGACATAATCAAATTAGGCACCCCATAACTAAATTTAATTCGAAATAATTACAATTCTCAATCCTCATTATTTAATTAACTCCAATTAGGACCTAATTAATCGAATCTCAATTTTACTAAACTGAATCGAATATTCAATTAACTCCCAAATGGGTCCATAATTAATATTAACTTGATTTGACTTCTTAACTTCACTTACTTAAACCATTTGGACCCTTAATTTCTAGTTCCAAAATAAACTTTCAATAAAATCATATACGAGTCAGATTCGGCAATTCTCATAAATCCCAAATAAATTACAATACTCGGCAATTAAATCTCAAATCCCCTTAATTAATCAAGTACTAATCATTATACGTGATGGGGCCGTTACAATATATTTTTTATTTTGTGAATTTTTTTAGGTCTAATTTCACTTGTACTATTGGAAAATTGTGAGCCTACAATAAAAATAATTTTTCTGTCTTTTAGGAATTTCATGTTGACAATGTGTCCAATCAATAGTAAGGATTAAAAATTAGATGACACTAAAAATAAAAAAAATAATGAAGAAATGACATGATCTCATTGAATAGACACATGACTATGTGGTCTTCCTAATCCATAGGATAACATTTCTACTATAATATATCCACTTTGATGAACCGCCGGTTTTTTCGATTTTTGCAAACAAGGCCGGTTTTTGGCCTAGTCTAGTTTTTGTGGATCAGTCGGACCAAAACTAGGTCCTGTCACTGGTTCTATAGCTTGAACCGGCCGGTTCGATCTGTTTCTTAAAGCATTGATGCTAGGTATATTATTGTTGATACTTATCTGATTCCAGAGATATTGCCCAGTCACGACATTTGTTTGATTGCAGACATTACCAAGTCCCTTTTTCTTTATATATATTTTTTATGTTGTGAATTTTGTTGGGTCTAATTTTACTTGTACTATTGGAAAAATATGAGCCTATGACAAGTTAATTTTCCTGTCTTTTAGGAATTTCACGTTGATAATGTGTCTAATCAATAGTAATGGTTAAAAATTACATGGCACTAAAAATTTTTTTAAAAAAAATAATAGAGAAATAACATGATCTCATTAGATAGACACTTAACTATGTGGTCTTCCTAATCCATATGATAACATTTTTGCTATCATAGGCCCACTTTGATGAACCATTGGTTTTTTCGGTTTTTGGCCTAGTTCGGTTTTTGTGGATCATCCGAACTGGAACTAGGTTTGGTCATCGATTCTACAAGTTGAACCGGCCGGTCCAGTCCGGTTCTTAAAACTTTGATACCAGGTATATTATTCCAGATACTTATCTGATTCATAGATATTACCCGGTCACAACATTTGTTTGATTTCAGATATTACCAAGTCCCCTTTGCTTTATATATATTTTTTTATTTAGTGAATTTTGTTGGGTCTAATTTCACTTGTACTATTGGAAAAATGTGAGCCTATGATAGTTGTAATTTTCCCCTTTTTTTTGAAGAATTTCGCATTCATTGACATTGTGTCCGATCAATAGTAAGGGTTAAAAATTACTTGGCACTAAAAAAAAATAATGGAGAAATGACATGATCTCATTGGATAGACACATGATTACATGGTCTTCCTGATCCATAGCAATGTTTTAAAAACGGGACCGGTGAACTAATCGGAAAAGGGATTGGGCGGACAGATCACCGGTTCAACCGTCAGATTGAACTGGATCGAACCGTGACGTCATAATTGCGTCATAAATAATTTTTTGTAGAATATAAATTAATAATATATAATAAATTTTCAATTTTTAAAAAATTCTTAAATATTTTCAGTTATGTTTTTCTAAACAAAAAAAAAAAGCATCCTAGATATAAGTCATAGTACTTCACATGCTAACAACAAATAAAATTTAAAAAAAAAAGAAAAAGAAAAATCCATTACTCAAAAAACAATAAAAAAAAATGCCCCTCACTTACACTATCTCTCTGCTCTCATTCTCAATTTTCATAAAGATAAAAAAAACCCATTGCTCAGCTTCAAAACAGAGGGCCAAAACAATGGGTTCTCTAAAATGGGTTCTCTTGAGAGTGGTCTTTCACTCAAGAGAGAGAGAGATCAAAATCTACTTCATTCAATGAGCAAGCAGCAGCAGGAATTAGTGAAACTCATTTGATCAAAGACCCAGATCGAGACTCGCAAGATTTGTATTGTTCAAGAAGATTGATTATCTACAATGGATTTGGACTGTGGGTGTCTTCTTCTTTATTGCAAGAAGAGTTGAGAGTTTGAGTTAAGTTGAGTGATTCGTTAATGGTAATGATGATTGATGAAAAGAGAGAGATGCGGCTGTGCAAGGTTTTGCCGAAGAAGATCTGTTGTGGCTGAAGAGAAATGAGATAGATTTGGGAGTTTTTTTTTTTGTAAAAAAAACAAAACTGTTCCGGTTTGATTGACCCGTGAACGGGTCGAATGGGTTGACGGTTCAACCGTGAACGGGTTGAACGGGTCGGCGGTTCAACCGGTGGTTCAAACGGTTCTCTTTAAATACACCGGTTTTTTACTTTGAACGGTTTGAAGGGATTGACCGGACCGGAACCTCACCCGATTGACGGTTCAACTGGTTAAACCGGCCGGTCCAGTCCGGTTTTCAAAACCCTGATCCATAGGATAACATTTCTGCTATCATAGGCCCACTTTGATGATTTGGTCCAACTATTTTTTAGATTTTTATGTGTGTATATCATCCATATAACACATCTCATAATCATACTACATTTGTCTTTAAAAAAATGAATAATAAGTATGATTTTAAAAATATTTTTTTATTTTTTTTAAAAACAAATATAATGAAATTATTATGATTATTAAATCTGGACGAAATCTTTTTTCTTACGGTGGTACTACATTTACCAATTAATATATATACTAGTGTACCAACTAGTGTTATGTCAGGCATAAAAATCTAAAATTTATACTGAAATGGGTATTGTGATGGCACGAAAACCCAACAGTGTGGTCCAACTTCTCTATGAGAGAAGATTGGACTCAATTTTTAAAAAATTTAAAATGTTTTTAGATTAAAAATCTCTCAAAATTTAACACTTAAATTAGATCTTAAAAAAAAAAGTCATTGAAAATGATTTTATTGACAGAAAAAAATCCCAACCTTTTTGGGTCTTTGGTGCTTTAGTAATTTGATATAGATTTATAAAATTAGACATTTTATTTTAGAAATACTTAATAAAATTTAAAATTAATAAATATAAAAACTCATAAAAAATCAATTTAAAAGTCGGGCTGAACACGGATGTGTGTCATAGAAAACTATCATCTTGTTAGCAGTCCTTGAAAGAGGATTGTACCATCAAATTCAAGTTCGGGACTTATCACAGATCTCACATTAAGAATATGAATAAAGATTGGTAGCTCGAAAATTTACCCCCCTCCCTAATCCCCCTAATGCCCAAAACAACGTTGTTTTGGGCATTAGGCTTTTTTTTCTTTTTTTTTCTTTTTTTTCTTCCATTTTCGAAGCTTTTCGAGCTCAAACACAGACGAGGAAGAAGGAGAGAGAGAGAGAGAGAGAGGGAGAGCGGAGAGGAGAGAGGGAGACACACACACACACAGAGGCCCCCCGCATTCCGGCCGACCGTTCGATCGTCGCAGCTCCGCCATCGTCGCAGCTCGGAGATGGATCGTCGCAGCTCCAGTCCCTTCTTCTTCCTCCTCCTCCTTCTTCCCTCTCTTCTTCTTCTTCCCTTCTTCCTCTTCTTCTTTCTTCTTCTCTGCTTTCTTTCTTCTTCTTCGTCTCTTTTGATTTTTTGATTGAAAAAAAAAAAAAAAAAAATTAAAACGACGAAACGACGTCGTTTCGTCATTAGGGGGATTCGGGGAGGCTAATTTCGAGCGACGTAGCATTGTTGTAAGAATATATTCTCTTTATGTTTTAGGCCTCTCGATATGGATCATCAGCCAATATATATATATATTTATATAATAAAGTAGAATAATTTTTGAATTTATCCTATACATATTTATTTTACTAGGATATTTGGAAGGCTCAAATCTATTGAAATTATAAAACAACAGCTGAGATATATTTTTCAAAAAATATTCTACATGTACATTTTATATTTTCCCGCTTCTCTCTCTTACTTTTTCTTTTTCTCACCCATTCTTCTATGATCTCATGATCCCACCTTCCTCTCTCTTTTCTTTTTATTTTTTTGTTTTCTCCCATTTCTATTTTTCCCTCTATTTGTGTTTTTTTTTTTCTCCATTTTGTTCACTTATTTTTTATTCATATTATATGGAAAAGTCCGTGATCCCAGAATTAAAAGTCAGATTTTACTATGTATAGTGGAGATTAAATTAATTAATTTTATAGTCTACAAATTAAATGAATTTGAACAATTAATTATTACTTTAAAATATATTGAATACATGATAGATTTCATAAATTTAGATCTCATATGAATCTTCAACATCTATATAATAAAGTATAATGGTTTTTGAATTTGTCATATATATATTTGTCCTACTATGACATTTGAACGGCTTAGATATATTCAAAAAATATCTTATAGGTACAACGGCTGAGATATATTTTTCAAAAAATATCCTACATGTACATTTTTCTATTTTTCCGCTTCTCTCTCTTACTTTTTCCTTTTCTCACTCATCCTTCCATGATCTCATGATCCCACATTCCTCTCTCTTTTCTTTTTATTTTTTTATTTTCTCCCATTTTTATTTTTCTCCCTATTTGTTTATTTTTTTATTTTCTCCTTTTTGTTCTTTTATTTTTATTCATATTATATGAAAAAGTCTACAATCCCAGAATTAGGAGTCAGATTTTACTGTGTGTAGTGGAGATTAAATTAATACATTTTATAGTCCACAAATTAAATGAATTTGGATAATTAATTATTATTTTTTAAATATATTAAATATCTGATAGACTTCATAAATTTTGACCTTTTTGAATCTTCAACATTTATATAATGAAGCAGGATGGTTTTTGAATTTGTCCTACTATGACATTTGAACGGCTTAGATCTATTCAAATTATAAAACAACGGCTGAAATATATTTTTCAAAAAATATCTTACATGTACATTTTCTATTTACTTTTTCCTTTTCTCACCCATCCTTCTATGATCCCATGATCCCACATTCCTCTCTTTTCTCTTTATTTTTTTTATTTTCTTCCATTTTTATTTTTCTCTCTATTTTTTTATTTTTTTTATTTTCTCCTTTTTGTTCACTTATTTTTATTCATATTATACGGAAAAGTTTGCGATCCCAAAATTAGGAACCAAATTTTATTGTGTGTAGTGGAGATTAAATTAATGAATTTTATAGTTCACAAATTAAATGAATTTGAACAATTAATTATTATTTTTAAATATGTTGAATACTTGATAGACTTCATAAATTTAGATCTCATATGAATGTTCAACATATTTTAATAAAGTAGGACGGTTTTGAATCTTTAACATATTTTTGTCCTATTAGGACATTTGAATGGTTCAGATCTGTTCAAATTATAAAACAATGGCTGAGATATATTTTTCAAAAAATGTCTTACATATACATTTTCTAATTTCCCGTTTCTCTCTCTCTCTTACTTTTTCCTTTTCCTACATATCCTCTCATGATCTCATGATCCTACATTCCTCTCTATTTTCTTTATATTTTCTTCCGTTTTTATTTTTCTCTCTATTTGTTTATTTTTTTTAGTTTCTCCTTTTTGTTCAATATATTTTACACACATTTCCATACAATGTATGTATGCCCGTAATACATTAGGACATTATGGACATACATACAATTTTCATATAATTATATAAGCAAAAGCAGTTTTGTATGTATACCTGTGAAAATTGTATGTATACTAGGCACATCTATCTATCTAGCTATATATTAAATAAGTAAAAATGAGTTTTTTTGAGGAGTTTTGTTAGAACTTCAAAATTTTATAATAAATTTGTAATTTTATCAAATTAAAAAATAAATTTAAATAGCGTTGGAATTACAATTATATTCTAATCCTAATATTATTTACACCGTGCCTTCAAGTACGGACATATGCTAGTATATATGTATCGAATAACTTTAATCACATTTATTTTAAGAAAAATAGACAATAAATGTCATTTAGAAAATAGTTTATTTATTGTTTTGAAATCAAATGAAATAAAAATATATAATTACAATTATTATATCGTTGTACACCGAATATACTCCCCACATGCCTAAATTAGGTTCAAGACCGTTCCATTTTCAAAAAAAAACAATGCCTATGACCTGGTTCTCGATTATCCAAAAAAAATAATAATGAATAAATAAATAAATAAATAACATTTATATCAATCTAAATCTTTTATGAATGATTTATCTAAAAATAACATATTGAATCATCAAAAGGGACCAATGGTGGGCCTATGGACACTCTGCAATTATGGGTAAATTACTGCCCAATTCTATGTGATGAACTTAAATATATGTAAATTGTATATATTTTTTAAATTTATCAATAAGTTTTGAAATGCTTATTTTGCTTCAAAAAAATTTTAGAATGTTGATAAGTGAGATTAATAAATTATTTTATAATTATTTTAGTGATTAAGGAAGTGGAAAGCGAGGTGTGGCCAAATTTTGTGCAAAAAGTCTAAGCGTACAGACATCCAAACATAGAAATTGTGCATTCGGTCATTTGGCTAGACGACTGGCCAGAGCTTGTCGACCGTAGCTGTCATGGTATCGACCGCGGCTGTCATCTTGGCTAGAGCTTATCAACCGCAATTATTATGGTGTCCTCCAATCATCCGGCAAAATAATTTTTATATTTAACTCTATATTTAATCCTCTATGTGTAGCATTATTGAATTATGTGTGATGTGTACATGATTTGGATGGAATGGAAGATATTTTGGGGTTAGTCACTGAAGATGTGATGACAAAGGAAGGTTGCTTCCTCAAATGAAGGGTCACATTTGTTTTTCTTGTCATATTCCTACCAACCACTCTCTAGTTTGATTAAGATTAAAATTTGGTTTGGAAAGGGGGCGTTTTAAATAATTTTTTAATTAAATTATGAGGTGAAAAAAAATAAAATATTAAGAAATTTTTATTTTTATTTTTTACGAAAAATATACAAAATGTGAAGGAATCTTTAATTTTTTTATATAAATTTTTAATTTTTTGACTTTTAATTTTTTTTAACTATATTAATCTATTGAAAAAACCCTAACTACTCTGTCTCTTTGTGAAACTCTAATCATTCTCTTTCTTTCATATTTCTTTACATTGTATTTGGTTAGGAGATTTGAGAAGGAATTTGAGGAAAGAAATAAAAAAAAAATAGGTGAAATGTGAATAAAATATACTTACTTTTTCTTAGTTTCACACTCCTTTTCCCTTCTTATTTCGAAATTGCTCCTCAAATCTCCCAACTAAACAAGGATAGTGTTTTTAGCATTTCTTCCTTCTTCCACTTATTCTCATTTTTGTTTTTCTTCTTTTTCATCACTATGCTAGTCGCTATTGGTCCCTTCCATCTCTTTTGTCAACTTTCCACCGAGGAAGCTTTCAAATTTAGACTCATATTTGATTCATGATTGAGATCTAGCGCTGCTAAAAACGTTTTTATACACTAGGATAACCTTAGATCTAGAATGTTTTATTTTGTAATATAAAGATGGGAATTAAGGACCTTCAGCTACAAGTTGCGATGATAAACGGATTGTGAAGATTATTGATAATGTTTGTTTGGTAGTGATTGTTTGTTTTAATTTTTAATTTTTAACTTTTGATTTTTTTTTTTTTTTTGGTTACAATAATACCTCTTTATATAGATGTTTCCTCGTTTTGTGGAGGTTTTATCCTATTCACATGGAGGTTTATTTTTTTTATTATGAGGAGACTCGTATCCTCCCTCTATAAAAACTCTCTTTATCCATTTTGAGATCTATCTTATATTCCGATGTACTTTATTGCACAACTTATTGTCGAATATTCAATGTATTAAGTTTCATGTTTTCTCATTAATTTTTTTTTATATTAGTCTATAACCAAATGGGGCTAAAAGCAGGGCTTTAAATTTCATTCAATCATAACTACAACTAGAGATGTAACAAAATTTGATGAAACTGAACCGATCAATTGAAACTGACAAAAATTTCAATTTTTGGTTTATTTTTCATAACATACGGTCTGTTTCAATTTTAAAAATTTTTATACTGATGCAAACTTACCTACCGAATATTATATTTAAATACTTTTATATTATAATTTCTTGAACATTAATGATAAATTATATGATAAGTAACAAATATAATACACTTTTGTGATAAAAACTAAGGAGAGAAACATTTATAGAGCAACTCTCATTCATTTTCTTAATTTATTTTCAATATAAAATTCTATAATCTTCTATAAAACCTTTTAAAATCTCATATAAATTTGTTTTCTATTTCAAACCAACGAAATTGATTAAACCTAGCCGTATCGATTTCTTAACCATAAAAATCGAAAGAATTGATTCAATATTAAATATAACCTCAATACTGACCGAACCATTTACCCTTGCAATACATAAATGTTAGAAATTGGGCGCCCATGTGGCATGGCCCTTTAAGCTTTTTGAGCCTGAACCTCTTGAACCTTATCCATGTAAGTTTGAATTTTAATTCAAACTTATTTGGATAACCATTCAGGATATCTATATCTATCATATCAATAGATATGGATAGATAGATAGATATTTATTGGTTATTATTGATTATATACATCTAAAAATGGGAGATACATATATCAGATACGTTATGGGGTTTTTACCCATGACCTTTTTTCCCAGACTCTCCTCTCTCTCTGACTCTCTCCAAAAAACAACGATCAAAGCTATTTGCACTGTGGTTTGTGTGGTGATATTCACTATTGTAATATCACCCCATTGCTGGATTGATTGATCAGATTCAGGAAGCACGTGATTTACCCACAAGGTTCTTCGCTAAAAGGTATGATCTAAACATTTAATCCGATGCGTTATAATACTTTATGATTTATATTGGTATCAGAGCCATGTATGGGTTTTTTCGTGCTTTCTTTTATCATGTGTATATTTATATATATATGTACACATCGATACTCATGAATATTTATAAAAGAGGAAGAGATCTAAAATATTTCATTTTTTATGATCATTAATGTCATTTTTAAGACTATAAATGTATTTTGGAAAATAGAGTTCGGGAGTACCGAAATCGGACCAGAAAACACCCTGGAAGGCGGCGCGTGGTCTGCACCCGCCACTTGACGCCTTAAGACGTTTCCACGCGCGCCCACGCGCCCCTTCCCTTTGCACGCACGCCCACGCGAGATGCGGCAGACGCTTAACACGCTGGCCGTCACGCTGCAAGTCAATCGCGCCGCCACACGCTGGCCAGCGTCTTGCCTGAAGGCCGAGTCACAGAGCCGCACCGAGCCGTTTTTCCGTGCTGGCTTGTTTTTAAGGCTCTGTTTGTTCTGTCTTAAATTCTGAATCGCGTTAAATGGCCATAATTTATTCGTTATAGCTTTGTTTTAAACGTGGTTAGAACCGTTAGACTCAGAATTAAATTTTCTATATTATGAAAATAAAAAATATTTTTCCTGAAATAATAATTCATTATTTATGCTTTAAAATGCTTCTGGTATTACATAAATAATTTTCTGGGGTTGAAATTTTTATTGTAGACTTCTGAAATGTTTTACTGTTTACTGGAATATTTTTTCAGTTTATCAGATTCTGGAATTTTTTATTTCTAATTTTATGTGTGTTTATTGGTTATTTAGAATTCCAGAAAATTTCAAAAAAAATTCCAGAAAATTTCAGGATGATGTACTTTTATTGTGGCATAATCTGAATATTGTATACAGCATATTTTTTTGGTTTATAATATGTTGTAATTAGAATAGTATGATTAATTGTTATTTGTTTAAATTCCATTGTTAATTATGACATAGCATGAATTGGTTGTGAATCTACATTATGATGCTATTGTATGGAATTATAATTTTTTATCATGCTTTTAGACATGCCATAGTCAGTGGGAGGTTATTCTGTTGAGAGAAATCTTTGTAAATTAACTCCCGAAAACTAATATTTTGCGCATAAATTAAATTAAATTTTAGATAATTGTCACCTGTGGCGCAAGAGATGATTACGAGCATAGCGGATTTTCGATCTTGCGACTTGTGTAATATTGTGACTATTTAATTTAGGTTTTTGCGGCAAAATTATATTATGCTAATCAAATTAATCCCAATGCGAATTTCTCTCTAAATTGACTTAGCTTATGGAAGTTAACTTGGTTGACCTAGACTTAGTAGAGATGTTCAAATGTGAACAACGTAATCCCATTCTTTAGATGAGCAAAAGTCTTGGAGACTTTAGGTCAAACCTTAATTGAGCCAAAGTAAGGAAACATGACTCAAAGTCGCCGTGGTTTTGTTGCCTTATTTGGCACAATAAAAATTAATGTATGCGCTATGGTTAGCGGCATGCTACGTAGTTTTGGTTGGTGAGTTTTGGAGTTATGAAATTATTAAGCCCTCAATAGATCTATATATGATCTTGACTATTGAGCTGCGCGGATTGACTTTGTAATTTGACTTTTAATGATGTTGCATCATTAGATGAAGTAACATTCAAGAGTCACGTCATCCAAGAAATGCGAGCCTAAATGAATTAGTCATTAAGTGTAAGACGAGTAGCCAGTATGAACACTGTTTTGCTCTCTACCCAATTACTGGGAGTGGATGGAGCAAAATTTCATACACTATAATAATGTGCGTTGAAATATCACATGAAGTGAAAAGATTAGCGCTTAGTGGCTGCAAAATCTATTATCATTGCCAACTTGTCTAAGTCTGGACACTTACTGTTTCCACACTTGAGTGTGAGACATGAGGAGGGGCTTCTTTGTATTATTCCTTTACTAGGCTAACGTTTTTGAATAACGTTTACCACTAAGCGCAAACGTTGCAGCATAGTATTGAAAAGGTCAAGGCCGACAAGGTTGTTATGACTCTAAGAATTTGACGCATCGCTTGTGCGAGCATTGTGTTGAATTAGACTCTTTAGCCTAATTCCGCTTAAGTTACTTTCAAGAGCTGTCACAGATTGATAGCTTATTCTCTCCTTATTGTGGATAGTAGAATTAATTGCAAGTAACTATGAAGCGAGAAATAGATATGGCAAGAGGAGTATCGTCATCTTTCAACTAGATATATTAAAGTGTATGGAGAATAAAATTGACTTGAAGGTGCAGGGGATTAGCACTTACTAGTTAAATTTGTGACTTAGGCGCACTTGATATCTCCATGACATCCTTTTATGATCTAGTGAATATGAATTAGTCTTGAGTCATTACCTAGTTGGGCCTAAACCTTTTAAACTTATCTTCGAGAACTCACACATTAAGATGATTGGAATTAGTTTATGACATTGGTCATGAACCGGTGGCTTATTATACTTAATCACATTAATGAGATGATGACACGATGGTTTGAGTAGGCCTTATCGGGCCCACTCGCTTGTGACATCCTGCTCTCATATAAATGTGTAACTTTGTTTGCAATTGGTGCGCACAAATAAGTAGGAAAGCCGTAGAAGGTCATTTGTATTGGCGCATTTAGTCCACTATGTTTTTTTGTGACTAGATATGTGTAAGGGTATGATAGCTAGGCCTCAATCTCGACACATTTATAGATTACAAAACGCATCTGAGTCAAGACTATTTGATCTTCCATAAGTCAAAAGTTTTGAAATGATTTTTTGACATTGCACATATGAGGTTGAGATCAATTAGATAACAGCTTTTTGTGCTTTTAGTTTTGATCAAGGTGGCGAGTATCTATTTAAGTTATTTTAGAAAACTCTGTGAAGAGAAATGGATGCTTAGAAAATTGATTATTCCTAATACTCAACAACACAATGGTGTAGTAGAGATAAGGAATTAAATATTGTTAATGTTAGGTGGATAATGGCACAAAATGTTTCCCAATTGGGAATTGCACTAGCTTGTTGCCTATATCCCTAACTAAGTGCCCTCCATATCAGATTTTACACTTCATTTGAGTAATGGGTTAGCAGAGAGTCATCTATGGGCGATCTGTAACCGTTAAGCAGCTTATCTTTATTTTACTTCTCATAAGATTGCGAAGTTAAGACCTAGGGTTCTATAGCGCATTATTGTATGCTGTCTTGTAAACACATAGGGTTGTGTGGTGCATTATTGTATGCGGTCATGTAAACCCTCCGGGTCATGTGCATATAGGTAAGCAGCTTTGTGGTAGTGTAACTAAGTCACATAAAGTTTTCTTAGTAAAGGTGACGTGTATAGAGTTTTGGAACTCTATAAGATAAAGAATTCTAAGCATAGCGCTTTTATGTAGCCTAGTTGAGAATGGAAAGAAATTTTCAATATCCTAAGGACAGTGGGAGCGATGTGCCTACTAATGGATTACTCCATTAGAGTAGAATACTCTACATTCTTAGTTGCGTGGTAGCAAATGTGAAAATTTTCCACGCCATCACTGGGTGATTGAGAAGGAAACATTCATGAGTGCTCCACAAGATGATAAAGAGCCTAGGATAATGCCAAATGCTCTAGTCCCCTGTTTTTAGAAAGTGGATTAATGTTGCGCAGTTTAAGACAAAAGTCTTTGAGGATTAACCATTTCTATAATTTGGTTGACTTTCCATTATGACGCGAAACTATTCTAAAGTTATGCGTAATTTGGATAGTCATTGTTGAGGCATAAGGCTCACTAGATACCGAAAAGTCACACCATTGAGGAAAGTGTAGACTATGAGAAGACTTCCTCCTGGGGAGTGAGGTTATTGTGACTTAGGCTATGATTGACATAAGTTCGGAACATTGATTTGCGGACATTGTGACCCAACTTTTTCGTTAGAGAATTGGATAAGTAGATCTGTAGGGATTTACCTTCTGTTTTTATGGTGAAAAGTTAGGAACGCAAAAGGTTGCTAGTTCAAATAAATCTTTTACAGCCTAAAACAGTTATCCAAATAGTGGTTCTTAGATTTCGTTAAGCCATGATAGGCAAACGATGATCGTTGAAGACCATTGAGACATGATCAATGGTCAAAAAGAAGTTTTTCCTTACTTAGTCATTATGAGCCAGGAATTTATAAGGATGTCGCCACCTAGGGTGGGCAGTCCTCTATTTTAGATATGATGGACATGGGTGATGTAATTTATATGCTCGAATGTACGATCCTTAGGGATTGTTTTGGAAAAATTCTCGGTTTGTCTTCGATGACTTACATAAGGAATATCCTAGAATAATTCTAGATGCAAAATTGCAAACCCATTGACTTACCTATCGGTAAAAGCCAGAGCCTTAGCTATTGAGTGTATCCTCGGATGTCTTTGGGAGAAATAGATGATCTATATTCCTTGATCTTTTCTTTGTGGTGGGAGCCTAAAGTACGCTATGTGGGCGTATTCGGCATGATAAGTGTTATCTTTGGTAAATGGTCAACTGAGTTGTTTAGACATTGACCTTGCTCATTAGATTGTGGATAAAATACTTTACTAGTAGTATATTAATTTGCTCGTTGTAAGATTCAATGCGCTAGTTGGGCGCATCAAGAATGAACGCAAATTGGTCATCAAAATATCTTTAGAGAGGTTATTGCGCAAGAGGTAGTAATCTTGAATCACTTCATGTGAGGCGCACATGGTGGATTTCGTTGTATATACTTATCGCAAGAGGTGCTGATAAGGCTTATGTTTGGAATCTAGAATTGCGCAAGCTGTGGTCATTTTTTTTAAATCGATCACTTATTTTGAGATGATAGGATGTTGACACTATTATGGTTTGTGTCATAATGATTAGCAGATGATGATGTCAACAGGCAAGATTGGCTCACTCATATGAGCAATCGCCCTTAGCGCTTGGGAGCGAGCAAGGATGAGACTAGTGGTTTATTTTTATTTTGGAGCCAAGAGAGGCTTAAAATTATCCACTATGTATATCGCCTTGGTTACAACCAAGATGAGGTCGTGTTAAGGACCAAACATGGATGTTAGTACCCACCTTCCATGTTGTGCCTGTTAGGATTAGCCAGATGCGAGATCTCATTTGGCGCCTAGAAAGCGAGCAGATAGAGAATTCGGGTTAGGCGCTAGAAAGCGACTAGACTAATATCTGTACGGTGTATCGAGTATGACGTCACTCTTTTGGAAGAGTTACTCCACCATAACATGTATTCATACTATATGTGCTTGGCGACTGAGTAATGAGGTGAGAGAATGGATCCCTGTTCCCTCACCGTGTGAGTCTTACGTGTCATTATTGATATGACTTTCATTTTTGTACCCTTTTGTGACTTTTGACTATGTCACAAGGTAAGGGGTTGATGTTCTGCTACTTTGGTATGTTGCCTGCGGTCATGTATGATTCGACCTTAAGGGACATAACTGGGAAAGCGGTCAATCCCAAACTAAATGGCATGAGAGCAAAGGAAAGATCATCTAGTATTACACCACTGATGTATATTCACTGCCGGCAACTCACATCGCTTTGTATGAGAAGCAGATTAAGTGTGAATATATTGCAAGAATTGAGAGGGTCAAACATGCTTTTTTTGAGGGATTAGAGATGTTTTTTGGACCGGTGTAATTAGATGGGTCTGGAGTATATGAGACACTATTTTTGTTTTTTTTTTTTTTTTTGGGTTGATGTCTCTATGCTGGCTCCTTTTGAGTTTCTAATATAGAGCTCCCACATGCAGGTGTTCTCAGCAGTCGCACGGTGCGTTGGCTAGTATGAGATTGTTCATTTTTTGGGAGATTGAGATAGAGATGTAGCAGTGTCATGCCAACTCATGTGCGAGTGGGAGATGTTAGAAATTGGGCGCCCATGTGGCATGGCCTTTTGAGCTTTTTGAGCCTGAACCTCTTGAACCTTATCCATATAAGTTTGAATTTTAATTCAAACTTATTTGGATAACCATTCAGAATATCTATATCTATCATATCAATAGATATGGATAGATAGATAGATAGATAGATATTGGTTATTATTGATTATAGTGCTGTTTGGTAGAGCTGTGGAAAACTACTTATAGCTTGTGCCTAAACAGCTTATAGCTTATAACTTTCAGCTTAAACTGATTTCCAGCTTATTCTTAAAGCATCTCCTACTCCACTTAAAGAATAAGCTGATTTCTGACTTCCAAAAAGCTATAAGCTATAAGCTAAACCAAACACATCAAAATAGCTTAAATTAAGTTGAAAGCTGGAATAAGCTAATTATAAGCTGTGCCAAACAGGCACTATATACATCTAAGAATGGGAGATACATATATCAGATACGTTATGGGGTTTTTACCCATAATCTTTTTTTCCAGACTCTCCTCTCTCTCTGACTCTCTCCAAAAAACAACGATCAAAGCCATTTGCACTGTGGTTTGTATGGATGATATTCACTATTGTAATATCACCCCATTGCTAGATTGATTGATCAGATTCAGGAAGCACGTGATTTACTCATAAGATTCTTCGCTAAAAGGTATGATATAAACATTTAATCTGCTGCGTTATAATACTTTATGATTTATAATAAATATACTCAATTTTGTTTAGAGTTTGACTCATAGTGGGGTTTACTCATTCAACGAGAGAGAATATGTAGTTATGATGATGGAGGATAGTGTGTTCTTAAAAAAAAAAATTTAAAAAAAAGAAAAAAAAAAAAAAAAAAAAAGGAGGATATTGGTTTTTTAATGATGACATATAACCAAGAAAATTATATAAAATGATACGATAAATTTATATTTATTTACTCAAACTAAAAAGCACAATATAGTGGCTTACTATTACTTTAAAAACAAAATTACCACATCATTCTAATGTAACTTTTTGTATAATTTTTTGTTTTCAGCGCACTTAATTTTTTTTCTAATTCCTTTTTGAGATTAAATACTTTTTACGGCATCCAATATTTAACTGACACATCCTTCCAAATTGGTGCAAATGGCTCATTTTAGGAAGTAGATTAAAAATTACTTTTCATCTTTTAATTCATTTTTCACTTCCATAAAAATGTCAAAAAAAAAAAGTTAAAAAACAGCCTCTCTCTCTTGATCTTTTCCATCTAGCCTCACCACTTTCTCCTCTTCTCACAGTACAAACAGCGAGAAGACCAGACCCAGTTGGAAACTTTATTTGGTGGTCCGAGGCGATACATGATAATATCCCTATCAATCACTATATCTCTCATTTTTTATAAATAAATCATGAGTCTCATCTCAATTTTTATTTCTATTTTTTTGGCCAACACGTGGGCATGCT
The DNA here is from genome assembly GCA_025200525.1 of Camellia lanceoleosa. Taxonomy (NCBI): domain Eukaryota; kingdom Viridiplantae; phylum Streptophyta; class Magnoliopsida; order Ericales; family Theaceae; genus Camellia; species Camellia lanceoleosa. The sequence goes on along the minus strand of CM045759.1, from coordinate 129,269,381 downwards.
TAAGACCACCAAATAACTTCCCGACTCAATTGACTCAATTAACTTTGGCTTATTTTGAGAAGTGAGTTATAATCTACTTTTTAAATTATAACTCACTTCCTTTCTCACAAAAAAATTACTTATAACCTGCTTATAAGCAACTTTTCACCAAAAAATTAATTATAACCAAAGACCACCAAATAACTTCAATTGACCCAATCAACTTTGACTTATTTTGAGAAGTTGGTTATAATCTACTTCTCAGATTATAACTCACTTTCTTTCTCACAAAAAAGTTACTGTGGGGATGTATTTTCTGAGTACCAACACGTGGCCGAGGTGACACCGAAGTGTCAGCCGAGGTTCCACGTGTCGTGGTAGTTACGCCGAGGTTATCTCGGAGTTGCCGAGGTTACCTCCGAAGATATCTGAATCCGAGATATGTAGATAAGGGACAGGAGTCCTAGAAAGAATAAAGATTACAAGATGGATATAGGTAGTACTCTCAGGAAGTCTATCCTTATCTCTTGAAGAGTCCAAGGTAGATCCGGAATTAGAGTCCATAGAAGTGAGACTTCTAGTGGGACTAGGATAGAGAAAGACTATAAAAGAAGGGCACCCCCGGCGGGTCTAAGGTACGTAATTTTTAGTCTTGAGCAGTAATTTAAGCACTGATATTATCTTTGAGAGATATTGACTTGATCGTCGGAGTGCCCCCGGGTGGAAGAACCACCGCCGGAGCCTTTTCTTTCTGTGTAGATTACAGGGTGCCATCTACTCTGCCTGTGTTCTACAGCTAGATTACTAAGGAGGGCAGTGTGATCGAAAAATCACTCACACAATTTGGCGCCGTCTGTGGGAACGAAAGAAGAGTAGATGGCCAGTAACACACAGAAGGAAAAGATTGGGGACGACACTCCAGCTGGGAGTGGAAGACCCGTCGACCCTAACGCTGAAGGAGGAGACCACAACGAAGAAGCTCGTGATCAGAATCACGCAGAGAAAGGTGTCGGCCAAGATGGCGACACATCAAAGAAAGCGGACCAGGGCAAGTACTATAACGAGGACAACCTCCAGATCTGGAAAGACAAATGTCTGAGGAGGGATGAAGAAGTAAAGGAGATCGCAAACAAGTTGGCAGACCTTCAATCGGTCGTCAACTTCATGATGCAAAATAATGTCATGCAGCCGCCATACCCGCTACAGGACACACCAATGCCAGCAACAAACGCCCAGAAGAAAGGGCAGAAAGAAATCCCCGAAGCCCCTCAGCACACGAGGAGTGGAAGGCACCCTCACCGAAACTCCAGGGAAGTCGGCCGAGAAGAGTCGAGAAGAGAAGAGTCCCGAAGGACGTATCGCGAAAAGGAAGCAGACCCCAAAGAACATCGGCATGTTCCGGGGCAGATATTGTGTTTCGATACGTCCTGTGGAGAAGGATCGAAAAGGGGCCACCATGAGGCCGAGAGTTGTGCGCCGAAAAGGCTGAAGTCCAATGACAGCCGGGCTGCAGGGAGAAGTAAAGAAGACTTGAGAGATTACCTCAAGAGGAAGCAGGAGAATGCCGGAGCCGAAGTAACCTCCCCGGTTAAGCCGAGGACGCCATTCTCGATGGAGTTGGACAAATTCGTCGCGCCGAAAAGATTCAATATGCCGAGGTTCCAGATATATGATGGTAAGTCAGACCCTAACTTCCATGTTGGATTATTTTTGAATTCAATGGCATTATACAGTGGGAACGAGCCGTTGCTCTGCAAAGTGTTCCCTTCATCCTTCGGGGAGATTGCATCAGATTGGTTCCACAAATTACCGAAGGGCAGCGTGAAGAGCTGGGAAGGCCTGGCCGAGATGTTTGTGGCCAGGTTCATAACAAACAAACTGCAGCCATTGAGGGTGGATGCATTGATGGCCCTAAAAATTGGCAAAGATGAAAGCCTTAGGGCCTATGCAAAGAGGTACTATGAGGTGTTCAATCGAATACCTGAATGCAACCAGGAGGTGGCGGTCGTGTCTTTCAAGAACGGCCTGAAGGATGACCGCCTGCGGAAGTCTTTGGCAAAAACCCTGCCAAAGAGCATGGAAGAGCTCATGGCGAGAATCGAGAAGTATGCCAGAGCCGAGGAAGATACGTCGGGGAATAAGGAGACGAAGCCAGAAAAAGGCAACGGCTCGCCGAAGCGAAGCCGAGGTAATAATGGACCCAACAAACAGGAGACAGAGTTGAGGGCTAAGCAGGCAGTGACGACGGTGTTCCGAATTTCGGTCTACAAAGTCCTTGATCAAATTCGAAATCAGCCCTACTTCAGGGCGCCGGCAAGAGCACCAGGAGAATTTATGGGGAGAAACCTTGGTAGGCGTTGTGCTTACCACAATGAGGAGGGGCACCCAACTCAGGGTTGCAGAGCCCTTAAAGCACACTTAGAAGATTTGGTGAGGCAAGGCCATCTAAGAGACCTTGTGGATGAGGCCAAAACAAGGGAAGAACAGGCACGATTGCCTCAAGCGCCAGCAGCCCCGCCTCCCCCAGTGCAGCAGCCACAAGCAGGTGGACCTCGGGTGGTTAATGTGATCCACTCAAAGGTGAATGAAAACGACATACGGGGGGAGACACAGAGGGTAAAACACCTGCAGCACGTCAACCAGGTCGGACTGAAAAGACCTCGGCCTGAAGATTGCCAAGGACCGATGATAACCTTCACAGAAGCCGACCTTGATATGGTTCAGCACCCGCACAATGATGCCTTGGTAGTATCCCTCCAGGTTGGGGAGTGCCAGGTGAAACGCATCCTGATTGATCAAGGCAGCTCCTGCGACATCATGTATGTCAGATGTTACAAGGAGTTAGGCCTTCACCCTGATGACATGGAGCAGTCAAACGGCCCGATGGTCGGCTTCAATGGAACGCCGACATGGCCTTTAGGCGCAACAAGCTTGGAGGTACAAGCTGGCACGAAGAAGATCAAGACAGAATTCATTGTGATTGATACGCCCTCGCCTTACAACATCATCCTGGGGAGGCCGTGGTTGCATGCAATGGGGGCAGTTCCCTCAACATTGCATCAACTGCTACGGTTCCCAATGTAACATGGGATTGAGGAAATCGAGAAATCGATTCTTGAAAAAATTGCTCCATGGCAAGAATGAAGTTAACTCGCAGATTCGGGAACCGAGAGGAAGCGAAGTTGAAAAAGAGGACATGAAGGTCTGGATGATGTCGGCAAGGAGCCGACCGAGAAAAGTGAAAAGACCGAAGAAAATCCTCGCCCGAGGACGATGAAGAACGCTTTTTTCTCGACAGGTTAGCCAAGAAGAGGAAAGGAGCCGGAAGCCTTCGAGGAAAAATATTGAGGTGTTCGCCGACACCATATGAAATGCCCGGCATTGACCCCGAGGTCACATGTCAGACTTAACGCTGACAGTCGGCCAAACCTGTGATACAACGAGCGAAGACCGACGCGTTGATGCACGCCGAGCGATGGAAGAAGAAGTAGACAGACTTCTAGAGGCCAGGGCCATCAGAGAAGCCAATTATCCGACATGGTTATCAAACACCGTGGTAGTAAAGAAGAAGAATGGCAAGTGGAGGGTCTGCGTAGATTTTACAAATTTGAACAAAGCTTGTCCCAAAGACAGCTTCCCTCTGCCAAAGATCGACCAATTGGTGGACGCCACATCTGGACATGGAAGGATGAGCTTCTTGGACGCATATAGGGGGTATCACCAGATAGCCATGTACCCCCTGGATGAGGAGAAGACAGCGTTTATCACTCCCAAAGGTCTGTATTGTTACAGAGTCATGCCTTTTGGGTTGAAAAACGCATGAGTAACTTACCAAAAGCTGGTAACCAAGATGTTCAAACACTTAATTGGCCGAACTGTAGAAGTCTACATTGATGACATGGTCGTGAAGACCAAGGAACCAAAGGATCATCTTGCTGACCTAGAAGAGGTCTTTGACATACTCAGAACATATCGGCTCCGACTAAACGCATCGAAATGTGCATTTGGAGTCGGATCCAGTAAGTTCTTGGGATACCGGGTGACTAGAAGGGGCATTGAAGCCAGCCCAGATCAGATTAAGGCCATTCTGGAATTACAGAGTCCGACATCGGCAAAACAGGTTCAAATGCTTACTGGAAGGGCCGCAGCCCTAAACAAATTCATAAGCCGAAGTTCGGACAAATGTAAACCTTTTTTCAATCTGGTGAAAAAGGCCACGGATTTTCTATGGACAGAGGAATGTGAGGCCGCTTTGGCCGACCTGAAGAAATACCTTACCTCGGCTCCAGTCCTCTCAACACCTCAACCTGGGGAGGAACTGTTTTTATACTTAGCAGTTTCAGAGCACGCAGTAAGCGCTGTGATAATCCGAGAAGAGAAGGGAGAGCAGAAGGCTGTTTACTATGTAAGTAAAACCTTGGCCGATGCAGAAACAAGGTATCTACCACTGGAGAAATTGATGCTGGCCTTGGTAATGGCCTCAAAGAAGCTAAACCATTATTTTCAGGCTCACAAGATAGTGGTTCTAACAGAGCACCCACTCAAATCCTTGCTGCAACAAGGAGACTTAACTGGAAGAATAGCAAGATAGGCCGTAGTTTTGGGCCAATATGACCTGGAGTTCAGGCCGAGAACAGCAATTAAGGGCCAAGTCTTGGCCGACTTCGTGGCCAAGTTCTCGCCAGAATACATCGAATATCGGGCTCCACTAAGCCGAGATGAACGATGTCCAAACAAGGAAAGAGAAGCCCAGCCAAAGGCTAAGGAACCAAGGAAGGAAAAACTCAGACCCTGCAGCATTTACATCGGCGACTCCTTTCAACTTTTTGTTGATGGGAGCTCAAACCGGCAGGGGGCAGGAGCAGGGGCAGGAGTAGTGTTAATTTCCCCCGATGGAGAGATATTGGAGCAATCCATTCGACTGGGGTTCAAAGCCTCAAACAATGAGGCGGAATATGAAGCATTGATTGCTGGACTGAAGCTGGCAGTAGCAGCAGAGGCAGATGAGGTAATCGTTTTTTGTGACTCACAACTTATAGTGAATCAAACTACAGGAGAGTTTGCTGCCCGAGATGAAAGGATGTCGGCATACGCAAAAGAAGTCATCAGGCTGGCAGACATGTTTCAAAACTGCCGACTTCTTCAGGTTAGCCGAGACGATAACAACCACGCCGACGCGTTGGCCAATTTAGCAAGCTCAATGCAAACCGGAAAGACGAGGACAATAATGATCGATTATCTATCAGGCCCGAGCATAGAGCCACCGAACATAATGCAAGAGGCATTATGTGTGGACATGGGACCAAGCTGGATGGATGCAATTATTACATTCCTAAAAGAGGGAAAGCTGCCAGAAGACCGCAATGAAGCACACAAAATCAGATTGAAGTCGGCAAGATTCAGTCTGATAGCAGAAGGACATCTCTACAGAAGATCCTTCACCGGACCTCTTTTAAGGTGTGTACACCCTCTTCAGGTCGAAGACTTTTTATATGAAATTCATGAAGGAGTTTGTGGAAGCCACGCAGGGGGCAGATCGTTAGCTCACAGGGCCATTACCCAGGGGTATTGGTGGCCCTATATGCAAAAAGATGCAGAAGCCTATGTGAAGAAGTGTGAACAATGCCAGAGGTTTGCACCGCTGATACATCAGCCAGCTGCTGACCTGAACCCGGTTTCCAGCCCTTGGCCATTTGCCCAATGGGGCATGGATCTCGTTGGACAATTGCCCCAAGCAACTGGGCAGCGGAAGTACCTGCTGGTAGCAACAGACTACTTCACAAAATGGATAGAAGCAGAGCCTCTTGCCAAAATCCGAGATGTGGATGTGAAGAACTTCATCTGGAAAAACATCATCACCAGATTTGGGATTCCAAGAGCAATCGTTGCCGACAACGGAACACAGTTTGACAGCAAACTCATCAAGAATTTTTACGCAAAGTTCAAGATAAAGAATTACTTTTCAACACCAAGCTTTCCCCAAAGTAATGGGCAAGCCAAAGCATCCAATAAAGTCATTTTGGATGGAATAAAGAAGAGGCTGCAGGCAGCAAAAGGAAAGTGGATAGACGAATTGCCCAACGTGCTCTGGGCATATCGCACTACGCCGAGAAGATCAACAGGGGAATCCCCCTTTGCCATGACTTATGGCACAGAAGCAGTCATTCCATTGGAGATCGACATCCCAGGGATCAGAACACAGGGAGTCGAGAACGGGTCCAATGATGTGCTCTTAGCCCGAGATCTGGATCTATTGGAAGAAAGAAGAGAAAAAGCTGCAATCCAGCTTGCAGTATACCAGCAACAGCTTGCCAAAGATTACAACAAGAAGGTCAATCCAAGGGATTTTCAAGTCAAGGACTTAGTCTTGAGAAAAGTCGTCGGCAATAAGAAGGATCCCAGAGAGGGCAAGCTTGGCCCAAACTGGGAAGGACCCTACAGAATTACTTCGGTGTTAGGAAATGGGGCGTATCGGCTCGAAGATAATGAGGGCAAAGCATTGCCTAGACCATGGAATACTTGTAATTTAAAGTTTTTCTATCATTAGTTGTTCTTTGATTTTTTGCTGATATGATCAATAAAATCTTAGCAGAATTTTTCAGAACTTATAAAACTATGCATGATGTTGTTTTTTGAATAATGAGAACCCAAGTGGAACTTAGGTTCACATTGGGGGCAGAGAGAAGACATTAGTAATGCTTAGCCGAAGTTAAGCCGAGATTATGTTTAAACATAGTTAAGTTAAGATAAATTCCTTATCTTTACTTGTTGAAATTTGTAGCAATTTACAAGTTAAAGTTAAGCTGAGATAAATTCCTTATCTTTACTTGTTGAAATTTGTAGTAATTTACAAGTTAAAGTTAAGCCGAGATAAATTCCTTATCTTTACTTGTTGAAATTTGTAACAATTTACAAGTTAAAGTTAAGCCGAGATAAATTCCTTATCTTTACTTGTTGAAATTTGTAGCAATTTACAAGTTAAAGTTAAGCCGAGATAAATTCCTTATCTTTACTTGTTGAAATTTGTAGCAATTTACAAGTTAAAGTTAAGCCGAGGTGAATCTTCAGGTAAACATACCCGAGGTATTTCTCCCTGAGGAGATTGTACAAAGGAGGAGAGACTTGCAAAATATTCTAAGTATAGAATCAAACAGAAGCAATGAAGAAAAATTAAAGACTACAGCATTCAAAGAGAAATAGTTGTATATAAATGAGGCACAATGGCCTAGCAGAAGTAAATTGTTCTGAAGCAACAAAGAGAGGCACATCGGCCATAAAGAAGAAGCTTACATTGTTCAGGGAACATTAACAAGAGCAAAGAAAAGAAACAAAGTACAAAAAAAGAAAAAAAGCTAAGTTTCTTCAAACTTCGGGAGCAGGTTGGGCTGGGACCTCAGAGGGCTCTTGAAGAACAACCTCGACATCTTTTTCTGCCGCAACCTCAGCATGCTTTCCCACCATGACCTCGGCCTCCTTATCAGCCGCAATTTCGGCATCAATCTCGGCCAAAGTCTTCTCAACACTTCTCTCAGCCAAGAGAAGGTCAGAGGATAACTTGCCAACGTCAGCTTCCTTGGGCGCCTCTTCAAGATCTTCGTTCTGGGTCAAGTCCAAAACTTGATCACCCTTAGGAGGAGATTTGGACTTCCTCACCAAGGCCTCGTTATCTTTGTCTTCCTCATCCTCATCTTCAACCTCGGTTTCAGAATCAGCTTCTTCTTCAGCTTGGCTTGGAGGAGGAGGCGGAAAAGGCAAAGGGATAGCATCGGCCTTGCGCCATGGCGAATCGTCTGGGATGTTAAGCTTTTTGGCCAGGGACATCCAGCCAAGGGAAAATCCCCTGTTGCATGCCTGCCTGACTTGAAGCTTGTAGTCTTCAGTGACGTCGGCAATACCCTGGTTGTAGGCCTTTTCATCTGCAGCCTTGATTTCGGCTTCTTTGGTGGCCAGGGCATCTTGCAGTTCCTTTTCGGCTTGGGCTGCTTTTTCCTCGGCCTCTTTCTTCAAGGCTTGACAAAGAACGTTCTTAATAAGCAGCTGGCCCTCTCATCACCTCTTCTTGAGCACGAGTTCTGACCTCGGCTTGATCCTCCAGAGTCTTCATTTTATTTTTAAGACTCTTGTTTTGTTTCTGAAGGGCAGCAAACTCCTTCTCCATCTCGGACAATTTCTCCTTTGCTTCAAATGCTTGCATGGAGAAGGTGTGGGCGTGTTGAATGGCCTGAAAGTTCACAAGGCAGAGGTTATCACAAAATATTGCAAGACTTTACAAGTATGAAGAAAAGTGGCAGTAAGAAAAGTTATCAAATTCAAAGACTTACTTGGACAGAGCGCTGCAGCATGAGGGCGTAGTTCTCGTATTCGTTCATCTTGGCATTACGCTCAAGATCACCTCAAGAGAAGCTGCGATCTTGAGTGCCACGCCGATGTTGACGTCGGCGGCGCTTTCGTTGGCATAGACGGGCCTGTTTTCAAGTGTAATTTTGGGCTCCCAAGGAACTTTGGGAACCCTGGATCCCGAAGTCGTCGCGGACGATGACCTCGGCCTTTTTTGCTGAATGGACCCCGATGGCTGGGCTTCAGCATGTCTTTTGGCAGGTGCAGAAGTGGTCTTCTTGCTCTCGGCGAACTTTGAGATGGGCACAGCATCTTCATCCTCAGCCTCAGCAGCCTTGGACTTCGGCTGGGCCTTCTTGATTCTTTTTGGTTTTGGTGGAGGCACCGTTTGGGATGGTGCATCATCTACATCGGCTGGAAGGTCGGCGAGGAGATCTAGAACAACGAGCTTCGGGCGGACCATTTCGGCAGTTTTTACGAGACGTTGCCGACGTTTTCTTTCTGTTACTGGGATCAAGTATTGGGCTGAAGTGGATGGAAGATCGGCTGGGTCAGAAGTAGAACCTTGATCTGTCCGGGATGTAGATGTGGTTTGAGTTGTGGCTGTGGATGAGCTCTTTTTCTTCGCTCTTGGGACGTCAGGCAGAGTTGACTTATACGTTGGGATGAAGTTCAGTACCAGTAGAGCTTTGCGCTTCTGGATTGGAAGGTCCAGGAGCTTCTTCAGGACTTTCCCAGGAAAATAGGACTGGCGAAAGTCTTTGGGAGGCTTGCGAACATCTGCAAAACAGAACATGACATCAGAAACAGATAAAATTTTTGAAAAAACTTGAAGAAAGCAACAACAAAGCAGTTGACGTTGGGCTCTTACCCTTGCCCTCTTTTACTGTTCGGGGGAGAGGGAAAAGATGGACTTCTTCATCTGGGCCAAACTCCCAATTACCAGATGCAATAAGATAGTCATCTCCAGCACCTTTGTTGGAGTCAGGAAGGTCGGCTACAATTTTAAACTCGGTGGACCTCAGCTTGAGGTAGTACACATAACCTTTCTCCTTTAGGTTAAGGGCACACATGGTGTAACAGTATTGGATGTCGGCAAGAGTGATCCTGACACTCTCCTGCCGAGCTAAGGCTATTATACCATTAAGGGTTCTATAGGCGTTGATTGTGAGTTGCATAGGGTTCAGGGTATAGTAATGAAGGACCTCACAGAAAAGGGGATCTAGAGGGAACCGAAGCCCACATTCGACAAAGGCTACAACAGGAAAGGGCATGATATCATCCTCGGGCATAATGGAGTCGCCCTCCCCAGCCAGTCTTAAGTGAACATCGGCAGGGATGGAGAACTCCTGCCTAAAATATTCTAGTTTGGTTGGGGTGTTAACCCTATTTCTCCACATACCCATGGTTTTGGTATACAAGTACTTGACTACAGAAACAGAATATTCCTAAACGGTTCTTGGGACCTCGGCTTAAACCTAAGTATGTATTGATAAATTTGTTTCAGTTTTTCCTAAAAAATGAAGGTCCTACAGACAAATCCCAAACCTAAATCTACGAAGAACGAGTATGGAAGGCAGAAATCTGGAAAACAGAAAAGCAAAAACGAAGTCTCAGATTCAAGAACAGAAAGGGTGGAAGACCAAGAACAAGAGGTGCAACAGTGCGAGTGTTCATGACATGTGCAAAAAACCAGGAAATAATACGCACTCAGGTGAACGATTCACAAATTAAATACTAGAGCAGAACAACAATGGCAAGAAATTTCAGGGATAAATCAAGAACTGGAGGAGAAAAGCCAGTTGCTTACCAGAAAAAATGAAGGCCGGACTGAGCTTTGCCGAGATCAGACGACAGAGGCAACAGTGGCCAAAGCTTCGCAGAAATAGTAGATGGAGATGGTTGCAGAGCTTAGAGCTTGGGGCAATGGCAGATTCGAAGGAAAGAAAGCTTTGGAGAGAGAAAATGCAGAGTATTCAAATGCAGAAGTGAAAAGAAAGAAAGAGGCAAACGTTTTTGTCCAAAACATAAAACGGCGGCAAAACAAAAGCAATTATTGTGCCTGGGTTAACGCATGCGTCAGACGGCGCAAGCAAAGAAAATACGGCTTGCAGGCGCGTCACCACCACGGACCAATAAGGGAAAAACGCGTCAGTGAAACGGTTGAAAAATGGTGCATGACAGCTCATGCGCGAAGAAAAATTGATCTGAATTCTTGTTCTTAGATGAAGACATGTCGGCCTGAAAATAAATGATCTCGGCTAGAAAGTTCTTGAGCCGACGTACGAGAAAAAGTTCGAATATAGGCTCCATCATCTCGGAATGCCGAGGTAATAGAACCTAGGGGGCAGTTGTAGGGATGTATTTTCTGAGTACCAACACGTGGCCGAGGTGACACCGAAGTGTCAGCCGAGGTTCTACGTGTCGTGGTAGTTACGCCGAGGTTATCTCGGAGTTGCCGAGGTTACCTCCGAAGATATCGGAATCCGAGATATGTAGATAAGGGACAGGAGTCCTAGAAAGAATAAAGATTACGAGATGGATATAGGTAGTACTCTCAGGAAGTCTATCCTTATCTTTTGAAGAGTCCAAGGTAGATCCGGAATTAGAGTCCATAGAAGTGAGACTTCTAGTGGGACTAGGATAGAGAAAGACTATAAAAGAAGGGCACCCCCGGCGGGTCTAAGGTACGCAATTTTTAGTCTTGAGCAAGAATTTGCTAATCGATATTATCTTTGAGAGATATTGACTTGATCGTCGGAGTGCCCCCGGGTGGAAGAACCACCGCCGGAGCCTTTTCTTTCTGTGTAGATTACAGGGTGCCGTCTACTCTGCCTGTGTTCTACAGCTGGATTACTAAGGAGGTCAGTGTGATCGGAAAATCACTCACACAGTTACTTATAACTTGCTTATAATCAATTTTTTACCAAAAAATTAAGGGTTTGGTTATGGTGTGCAACTTACACTTTACACCTTATTCTTTACACTTACACCTTATACTTACACCTTTTATACCTTACACCTTACACCTTTTGTGTAAGTGGCACATGGTGTGCAACTTACACCTTACATTTACACCTTACACTTACACCTTACACTTACACTTACACCTTACACTTACACCTTTTGTTTAAGTGGCACATGGTGTGCAACCCACTTACACCTTTTGTGAGTTGCACACCTAAGAAAACTCCAAAAATTAATTATAACCATCTTCTCAAAATAGGTTTTGTTTGATCACTCCATCACCCAACCCTTATTATGACACCCCTGCTAATACAATTATTTGAAAAATAAGAAAAAAGTTAATTTTTTAATTTTTTCAAAAAATTATTAAAAAAAAAATAACAAATGATATGGTCTAAATAAATTAATAAAAAAATTTTTTTAAATATTTTTAAATGAGGTCTAAATCAATCAAGTTGTTTACCCTTACATCTGTTCTGATCGCCCTACCACCAACCACACACAAGACTCACAATTAGTCAAATTTTAAATTGTTGCTTTTAAAAATTGACAAATTTTAATAATGTTGTTTTTTAAATTTAGTTTGGTGTTGCGATGTCTCGTTCGGTTTTGATTTTTAGAAAATATTTTTCAGAAAATATTTTTATTTTTTATATTTTTTTGTTTTTAATGATTTTTTTAATATTTTAAGTAATTTTTTTTTAATTTTTAAATACATCTAACATAAATGCACTTGAAAAGTATATAATATTTGTAAAAAAAATCTTTAAAAAAATCACTAAATAATAAAAAATACAAAAAAATATACAAAAATTCGGTACATTTTTCGTATTTTTGTATATTTATTAATTTTTTAAAATATTTTTTTACAAATATTTTACTATTTTGGATATATCTAAATAAAGTGCATTTTAAAAAATAATAAAAAAAATACTTAAATTTTAAAATTATTTACTAAAACTAAAAATATATAAAAAATATAAAAAATAATTTTCAAAAATTAAAACCTAACACACTGTGTGGTGTTTTGAAAAATTGATAAAAAAATTAACTTTTTAACTTTTTTATCTATTTTATCTTTTAATAAATAAAAAATATAAAAAATAATATAACTTATAATAAATTAAAAATTAACTTTTACCTCCGTACCAAAGCACTCCGGTATATTATTTGGTAAGCATGATTGCAGGAGAAGAATGAGATTGATTTTTTAACCTTTTGTGGCGATTGATTGGAGTAGTGGCTATGGAAGGTTGATGTTGATGGTTTGCCCACGCGCCCCTTTGCGCGTTGTTATTAGAAGAATAATTAATCCCTAATTTTATTATTTTTCAAATGAGTAGTATTACATGCACCAATTAATCTTCGTTTGGCATGTCAAATTTTTTGACTATTTTAGTTACAAAAAAGACAAAAAAGTTAAAAAATTAATAAGACAAAACGTCACATCTAAATCATAATCATTTTATTTTTTCTCTTATAGAAGTCAAAAAAGACAAAAAATCCATCTCAAACAAGTTTAGCCTCAGGTTAAAATAGCGAAAAAATCAAAAAGTTAACCCACATCCCAAACGAACCCTACTAGCTAGTGTACTAATACTACTTATAACATTATTATTAAACCCACTCATTATACAAATTATAAATACCAAAAATATCTTAAATTATTAAACGTTTTGAATTATGTCACATCATTAATTGGTGCACTAATTAGTGTACTAATTGATGCATATAGTATTATTCTTTTCAAATTGACAGTGGCTTTGGTCTAGTCCAAGATCGGACTGGACCGTACTGTTTGGCCCGTGGGGGCCACCACGGGTCCCGTTTTGATCATCCGAACCGTCAATGTGTAGAACTCGTCGAGTACTATATACCTGTAAAAAATCACGTTGATTGGATATCGATAGCTATGTGAACAAAACAGTTTTTTATCAACCATTAATTTTTTCACCGTCCATTTTTTTTTAATACAAAACTGATTTGATCACATAGCTATTGATATCCGATCAACGTAATTTTTTACAAGCATGTAATACATGATGAGTTCTACACATTGAACGATTCAGATTATCAAAACGGACCCAAAAAATGAATCCCATGGGCCGAACTGAACGAATCCAATCTTGATCTCAACTTGAGACAAGCTGGACCCTTTCAAATTTTATATTTACATGGCAAATTTTAATTGATTGACACCAAAGCATAGAGTGTAATTTACTTTTGAAAAATATTAGGAGCTCTAAATATTTTATTAATATTTATATTAAATATTTAATATGAGTGTGAGATTCATATCATATAAATCTTATATGAATCTCATATTATGTAAACTGTTTAATAAAAAATATGAATAAAATGTTTGAGCCTCTAATATTATTCTTTATTTTATTTATTTATTTATTTATTTTTATGTTGTTCCACTTCAAATGGTGTTCACTAATGAAAAAAGAGTGGTATCCACGTCACTTTGTCATGTCGATGAGTTGGATGAACATTTTCAAGGCTAATGCCTAATATACTCCAACTCAAATCAATAGCTACAAATACATCATCCATTTTATTTTTCAAAAAATAATTGAGAGTTCTGATAAAAGAGTTTTAATGAGTTTTAATAAGAATAGATGATGTTTTCGTTTTGTTTTTATTTTTTTAAAATTTTTTTTATTCTCTACCACATTATTAGAACTTAATTAGAACTATAAAATTAGAAGAATGTATCATTACTCTTATTTTTCTATCAGCAATGATGGGTAGTAGAGCTTTAAATAAAATTTTATTGAGCTGACAGTTTTAATATAAAAAAAATGAAGCTAAAATATCGCATCAAAATAAGACCCATACAGCTGCCACGTTATTAGAGCAACTTTAGAGTTTTGAAACATTTTTGTTTTTCTATTTACATTTAAAACTTTAGGGGTTGTTTGGTGTGTCTTAAATAAGTGTACTTTTTATCTTTTTAGACTAATAAGTTGAGAAAAAAATATAGATGTTTGGATTAATTTTTTCACTTTTTATGGAAAAATATGTATTAAAAAATTATATAAATTAGTGTATAGGAAAAAATTAGGATTGAGAATTGTACATTCGTACTTTTTGACCTTTGGTGAATAGTGATAACTTTTGAACTTTTTGAATAACTTTTTAACTTTTTTTCAACTTGTCAAACTTAACCTTAGTTGAGTTTGAATACAAAATCAAAAGGTTGATTGAGTGATAAAATTTAAATATAAAATTTAAAATTTTAAGTGTTAGTCACGTTAAGAAGTTTTTAGAAATTTGTCTTAGTCATTAATTTTAATAACTCAAGATTAATCGAGGTGTCCGAACACCCAATATTCAAAAAAAAAAAAAAATTGTTCTCAGTAGTAAGGCTAATTAGTCCCTCCTTAAAACTTTCAACTGAGGGGTCAAAGTGTTGGAGCTAGTCTTGTGAGTATGTGTTATTAGATTTTTTTTTTTTAACATAATTGATTGTTGAATGTAATTCTCTTCCTATTTATAAATAATCTCTAGGAAAACTTACTTATAAATGCCATCTTGAGAAATCATAATCCATTTAGTTCCATGAAATTTTTTATATTGATTTTGGTAAGATGAATTTAATATATTCTCTTAAATAGACGTTTCTGACTTTGTTCCATACATATTTAAATTGATTTTTCTGTTTAAGAAGGAAGTTTGGGAACACAAAGCAATATTTTTTGGAATATTGTTGAGGGAATTATGGGATTGATTGAATGTGTTTAAAAAATCACACATTTGTTTACAAATAATTTAAAAACACACCAAAATATATGAAACTGAACTTGAAGCTTGAACGATGACAATGGTTACATTCACATTATGAATTCAAATTTGTGAATGTGGGACAACCTCCCAGAACCCACACCCGAATATCGAACAGTTGCTCATTACACATTTTTTAACCATATAACAGTGTGTTAACAAAAGATTCACACACTTAATGACAATTTTCACAAATAGGGTCAACGCCATGGTGCAAACAACTCGAATTGGTCAGTATCGCGTAACTTGTTCACACTAATGCAAACTCACCAAACATGCACTCTCAAAATTGCAAGTATGCCTGTTAGCACCATAAATCTGTAATTTTTATTATTTATATAATTACAGGACACGTGGCATTCTCTTATTCATTTGGAAGTTAAAAGAAGTTATAAAGATGATGGAGAATATGAAGGACAAAGTGGATGAGTGGAAGGACACATGGCAAGACAAGAATGAAGATGGAAGAGTGGGTAGTTTTAGGTGGTTATTGGGTAGTTATTGTTGGAAGTTTTTTCCTACAAATATTTGCCTATAAATAGCCATTCATGGCTACATTGTAAAAAAGCCAGAACTCAAATCAAAGACAGTTGATTTCAATATTTCTTGTCATTTTCCTTATCTTAGGAGTAGTTTAACATAGATTTATATTTCGAAGCATTTATTTTCAGCACTTTCATTTCGAAGCATTTCATGCACTTCCTTTTCGAAGCATAGGAGTAGAGGTAAGTAATTATTACTTTGATTGTTCACTCAATCGTCTTTCTTCGTCCCCCTTTCTTTTTTTAATTTTTCTTTTCGCTACACTTGGCAATTTTGAAGTCCTCTTCGTTGAGGCAAAAGAACCGTCAACGCAATCGCTTGATAATTGGCTTGAATTTAATCTGTAAGGATTTTTCAATCCTTGCTGGCACGCTCGCATTTATAATATTTTCCTTCGTAGGAAAAATAAGCCAACAATGCCATTTACTAAAACCTCACAAGTTTGTTTACAACGTATTAAGATCACCATAAAACCCATTAAACTGATTCCGATTCTTTAATAACGCTGGTAGTGAGCACAAATGCCTATCATCCTAGTTCAACAACCACATTAAGTTTTCCAAAATATACTAGTATGGACTGGTATGTCACATCCGTATATTTTTGCAAAACCACACCCGATTATCACATGGTTTCACCCAAATTTAACACTCAAACGGTTGGTTCCAAACACAGACGGACAAATGTGTGAACCCAAGAACAATTATCAAATCACGATGTTGCAAAGACAAAAAGGAATGTACTTGTTGAGAGGGGAATTTGTGCGGAACAAATGGGCCGACCTAAATTCCATATGGGCCTTTGACTGTGCAACCGAGTTAACCTGACATGGGCGTTGAGCCAAGTTGAATGAGCATGGACTACAGGCCGAGATAAGTCCACACGTTGGATATGAACCTGGCAAAGGATCTCGACCGAGCTAAGTATGCACAGTGGAGAATGACTGGGCTAAGATGACGAGGGCGACTCTTGACCGAGCTGAGAATCTTAGTTAAGGCAAAGGGCTGCACGGAGTTCGTCCGAGCAATGAGCAAATGATGCTTACTCGAGCAGAACACAGCGGACTGTGCTAGTAGAATTCTTCGGGAGCCAACTTGTAAGTATTAATAATACATGTAACCATAATAATAATGCGGAATTAAACTTAACAGGATCTTGAATTCAATACAACTCAAGAATAAAACGAACATACCTTTGTCAGCCATTGAATTAGAGAAGTTGAGAAAATACCCCTAATAGTTGAACCTTTAATTCTTGGCTCACCTTCTTCTCTCTGTCTCTCTTAATTAGGATGACTATAAAACTTAGATTGATGGAAAATACTTATTATATGAAAGGGGAGTCACCCATCCTTATATAGAGGAGAGAAGAGGGCCAGATAAACTCTATCAGAAGAATTCCTAATCCATCAAGGTTTCCTTCTTATCTTAGAGTGTCTTGTGAGTGAGGGAGTCCATGATGTGCATACTTAGTTATGATTTAGAAATCAGGAATGAAATCTTCTTTCACACAACCTTTGACTTTTAACAACACAAAAGGAGTTTCTTTGATGCATAATGAATATGAAAGAGATTAGATGTACCATTCAGACACTGCCTAATAAATATGACATGCAGCTTACAAGGTTGAATATACAGCGTATATTCAAGATAACCAACACATGCCGACATGAACAAAAATATGTTGTTATGAATAATTATAATTATAATATAATAACAATATTCATAAATATATTATTATTCCAAGATGTATTGATTCACAAACTAAAGCTCTGATACCACATGTAAGTATTAATAATACATGTAACCATAATAATAATGCGGAATTAAACTTAACAGGATCTTGAATTCAATACAACTCAAGAATAAAACGAACATACCTTTGTCAGCCATTGAATTAGAGAAGTTGAGAAAATACCCCTAATAGTTGAACCTTTAATTCTTGGCTCACCTTCTTCTCTCTGTCTCTCTTAATTAGGATGACTATAAAACTTAGATTGATGGAAAATACTTATTATATGAAAGGGGAGTCACCCATCCTTATATAGAGGAGAGAAGAGGGCCAGATAAACTCTATCAGAAGAATTCCTAATCCATCAAGGTTTCCTTCTTATCTTAGAAGAGTGATTATATTAAAATTCTAATTACTGAACTTGATCTCAAATATTGGCTTTATCTATTTGTGGAGTCCAAATAAATTAAAACATATGTAGGCTATTGGGCCACACTAGAAAAATAAATCCAACACAAACGACCAGAGCTAGCTCAGACATGAAGCGGCCTGGGGGTTAATCGGTTGAAATTAGCCCAGTTTAAGGTAGCTCGGCGGCCATATACTACGTAGCTCAATTGGAGTGCAAGGAGGAAAACCCGCCAATGGTACGCGTCAATACCATTTGGCTATTTTGTTGATGTTGTTTGGAAGTATTAATGCGCACACATGTAACGAAAGGAGAGGGCAGTACATCCATGCCTTCAGCAAAGGACGAGTGAGGGAGTGCACACACAATCTAGGAAGGGAACAATCTATAAAAGAGGCGAGACTCCACCGAATAAGAGGTCTGCAACTTTCCTTACTCAGAGCTACCTTTGCTTTTGTCTTTCTTCTCTCTCTAAAGATGCTAACTTGATCGTTAGAGGAGTTTTCCGGCAACACACTTGTTGGGTAGCTCGCCGTCGTCATGTTTTCAAACCAAACAACATCATTCAGAGTAACGCAAGGCTTGAACAAAAGGAGTACGAAAGTAAAGAATATTTGCTCCTTATACACTTGTGTTTGTGACCCATAGCGTATGCTTACCGACGACAGCTCGATTTTCACGGCCGGCATGCCAAAATATGCCCCAATTAGAGAAGCCGTATGCGACTGTGAATCGAAAACAAGTGTGGCAATGGATATATGATACCACACCAATGGGTTCATATTTTGAATTTTGAACCTCGTAACCCTTTAGTATGCTTGGGGCAAATGTGCCATTTGACACAAATATGGTCCTGTGTGAATTTGCCAAAACAAACCATCAAATAGGCCTATAAGTCTGGGCAAATGTGTCCTTTCCAAACAAGCGGGACTATTGAGATCGTAAGAGGACTGGATGGTTCACAAGCTATGCATATGAGATTTATTGGTTAATGTCTCAAAAAATAAAATAAAATTTAAATAGTAATATAAACTATTATCTCTCATCTTATCTTCAAATAGTGTCACTTATTATATCCTTACGTTCTGCTTGTTTTGGTAAAAAATATTTTTAAAAAAAAATATTTCTTATATTTAATTGCATTCTTAAAACTAATATATACTAACAATTGTATTAGTAGTGGTGGTAATAGCGGCGGCGGCGGCGAGATGGAGGTGGTGATAACAGTAGTGGTGTGGTAGTGGCGGTAGCGGTAGAAGTGATGGTAATATGATGGTATTGGTAAACATAATTGAAAAAATATTTCACTTATTAAAAGTGAAAAACATTTTTCCCTAAATAGATTTTTTTTTTTCGTTGATTATGAAAAATACTTTTTGTTAATTTTTATTTTTAAACAACAAAAAAAAATGAAAAATATTTTTTTTAAAATAATTTTCATCTTAACAAACGGAGCGTTAGTTCCATGGCTTGGGGCTTATGCTTATCTTCATGTTTGTACTACGTTTTTCTTATTTATGACTTTTGAATGTTTCCTATCAAAAAAATAAAAATATTTAAAAACTTCTAAGGAATCCAAATATAAGTGAAGATGGAAAACATTACTCCAAACGTAAGAGAACAGTTATTTACTTATTTATTTATTCTAATGGCAGCATCATAAGGCAAGTTTAGCTTCACATCTTGTTCATGGTTACTTTTTTTTTTTTTATATTTTTGGTCTGTCTATCTTCATTTTGCTCAGTGATTAATGAACAATGCATTTACTTTACTGTCCATGGATTAATTGAGTTTTAAGTAATTCAATTCCCTAATTGGTCTAATCCTTCAATGTCACATAAATATGGCTGAAAACCAGCCAAGTAATAAGTTATTCAAACTTAATGAGCTGAAAATTATGTTCAAATTTGCTTTGTTTACATAACGAGCCGATCTCAAATGAGTTGAACACGAGTCAAGCTCGAGTAACTTTATTTTTTATAGTATATATAAACTTATCGAATTGAAAAGTAAATTGTTCAAACTCGACTTCAAACTCTACCAATTTAAAATTGTATTAAAATTTAACTTGTTTGCATAATGAGTCAAGTTTTCAACGAGCGGAACACAAACCTAATCCGAATAGCTTGGTTCGTTTAATTACCCTACACAAAAAGAAGAGATATGGCGGAAATTTAATCATCAAAAAAGATAATCTCAGAATTTTTTCTAGAAAAACTATCCAAACTATAAATAGATGGCGTAGATAAAGACGTTTTGGGTTCTGGGCCACACCTGTAACAAAACTTATCCACACAATTTGAATTTTTTTTTTTTCTTTTTTTCCTTCGGCTTGTAGTGTTCTTGTTTGATCATAGAGGTTCGAGCTGAAATTATACTTTGTTTGGATGATAAGTATTTTGAGGGAGAAAAGGAAAATCAGATTACTAATAATAAATTTCATGTGTTAATGTTATTCAAAGTGTTTAGGGTGTGTTTGGTTTGGTTTGGTTTTGAAAGATAATTTTTCAAAAAAACAATTGGAGAAAGAGTTTAGAAATTTTTTTTGGTTTGTTTGGTTGTATATTTTGGAAATAGTTTTGAAGTTTGGGATGATTTGATATTTTGTTTTAGTTGAGTAGATGTGTGTGAGAGAAAAAGTGATTGAGAAGAAGATATGAGAGAGAAAAAGTGGTTGATTGATTTGTAGGAGATAGAAAGTGATTTTGAAATTTTTTTTTTTTTTTAAATCACTAAACCAAACAAAATTTTAAAAAATTTTCTCCAAAATTTGTTTCTCAAAAACAAACCAAACAAGGCCTTAGTTTCGTTACCAATCCTAAATGAAAAAATGAAATTTTTTAAAATATTTTGTTCAAATATCAATTTTTTTCCCCTTTCAAATGGCTAACATTTCTGTAAGAACGTGAGATTCTCATGGTGAAATGGGGGATTCCAACTTACTTTGTTTGAGAATGATCCTATTGAAATAAGGGTAATTTATTTACACATCACTAATATTTTCTGTACATACAATTAATAGATTATTTATATTTTAATATTATCTTTCTATGAAATTATTATTAATGTATTCTATCCATTTAAAAAATTCATATTTAAAAACACAAAATACTCTTCACACACCATCATTCCTATAGGGTTTAAGATTTTAACATATAAACATTATATTTCTTCATCATCTTTACCATTAACATACACTCATGATATCATTTATTATCAATTAGCTCACTTCATTCTCCTCTCCATTATACTTATTTTTCAAACTCAAAACATTATTACATTTGAAGATTTAGGATTTAAGAACATTAAAATCAATTAATTTTGAAGATTTATATGCCATGAATGACACTGAAATGGTTAGTTCTGATATAAACATTGAAAACATTGATTTGAACATTGAAAATATTAATTTATGATTTAGTTTTTAAATTTTTTATTTATCTCGTTCGTATGTTAGGAAATTGAGTTTGTTCGTTGGGCTCGAATAATCAGAGTTGAACTTTACACAATGTTCGATTATTTATGTTTGAATAAAATAATTTTGTTCAAATTATTAAGATTGATCAAATATTAAATGCTTATATATAAAAAGAAAAATGTCTAAGACCCCCTTTTTTTCCCACCTCCTTTGACCCCCCCTCTCTCTCATTGGTTGGATTTTCTTTTTTCTTTTTTTTGTTTCCCTTATTCTCCAATCACCACCTGCCACGTGTGTGAGGGTGGTGGAGGTGGTGATTGGAGGGGATCTCCATTACTCATATAAAAAATTGAATATTTTAAATTAGTTCGGTTAAAATAAATCAAACTTTTATTCGTTGTTTAGATATAAATTTTTGAACACGTTAATTTTGTTCAACTCGGTATTCTTAAACATGAATAATTTGATGAATTTGTAAAATACCAACAATGAAGATTAACACCGGCGATGATGGAGACCGAATGAAACATTCCGCCGACAATCTAAAACGACAAGACAACGAAATGAGACACAACGAGAGTTCAACACCAACTATGAAAATCAACACTGGCAAAGATAAAGGCCGAATGAAACCTCCGCTGGCAATGGAGATTAAGACCGATGAAGACGGTCTTTATTTTGAAGATTGTCAAATTTTTGTTGTGTGCAATGATGAAGATGAAGAGATTTTAGTGCATTTAATGATATGTATTCAAATAATTAATAGTGTGTTAATATAGGGTTAGTAATGAAAAGTTAAGATGTGAAACAAGATATTTTTAAACCTTAAAAATTATTTTGTGTGTACCAAATAATGGTATATAATGAGTATTAGTAAGGAAAATGAGTGAGAGCACTAATTAATGCCATCACTAATGATGTGACAGTGCGTCCCACCCACTGCCACAGTGTGTGTTGTGCCTTATTTTATTTTTTATTTTTATTTTTTATTTTCTTTTCTACCTCATTGGTGGTGGGTTAGAGATACCAAATTAGTGGTATGTAGCAAAATCACCCTTAAAATAAATAATCAAAAATCACACTTTCCTAGAATCATGAAAACTCAGAATCACATTCCCATTCCTCTAAAAATTTGTATCATCCAAACTCAGCCTTAGGCAAAGGCCGTTATCCTTCTCAAATGAGTCCACAACTCTGCAGCTCTGCTTAAATGCAGCCAAAGCTCTCTCTCTCTCTCTCTCTCTCCCTCTCCCTCTCCCTAACAATGCTAAATTAGCGCTGCAGTTGCCTACTAAATGGCAGTGCACAAAGACAAACTTAGAGTACCGACAAGTCCTCAGAACTTTCCCATTAACCACCAATCTCTCTCTCTCTCTCTCTCACTCTCTCTCTCCCTTACAAGAGAAGAAAAGAAACGATCTTTTGTGTCATTGAGCTCTGCTACTCTGCCAATTAAGCAAACATCATTCACTTTCACACCATCATGTCTTGCCAACCATTTTAACTCTTTTCCCATTCTATGTATGCACAAGGAGAAACAAGGACCTGTCATTGGCAAAAATTCTTAGAATTGCGACACTAACATTTCTATCTAGAAAGAACATGGAGATGGCTTGTTTTAATCTTTCAATCGTAAATAATAATTCACAAACTGAAGGTCATAGCGAAGACGATGCTTTTAATGCTAGCTACAGTTTGATGAATGAAATCATCGACAATTTCTCGAGTAAAGCAGAAAACAGAAGGTTTCATCGACATACTTACGTGTTGAGCAATAAAGAACAGTCGTCATCAGACTCGATAGTGGCTTCAAGTTCAAATCCTGTGTCGGAAATATCATCCATGAATCGCTCTGGAGGTAAGCTTTGTAAGGATAAGGCGCTGATGTATGGTAGTGAGGTCGACAGGCTAAATGACAGATTGAGAACTCTTGAGGAAGAAACTGAAATTATGAAACAAGCTTTCATAGAGAGTATGGAAGAAAGGAAGAAGTTTACGAATGAAATATGTCAGCAATTTCGGGATATACGCAATGGTCTTTGCTCTAGAAAACAAGTAACAGGTGATGAATCCATTCATGGAGTCTTGGTTGTCAATCCTCATCAGGTAAGGCTTTCTTGCTACAACTACTCAACATTGTCATAAACTTCAGAACGAACCTCTTTTGCTTCATTGTTGAGAATCATAAATAAACAAATAGACAAATGAAGTAGAAACTTAAATCTAACAGATCTCAGTGTTTTCTTTTCTTTTCCTAGAACATCTCCAACAATGAAACAATAATTATATATGGAAATGTACAATTCATGAACTAACCAAAACGATGCAAGGTTGAACGAGGACCCAGGGAAATACTAACTAATTTGAAAGTAATCCAAATCACACAAATGTCATCTAAGATTCAACTAGGTGGTGAGTTGATCAGAATTTCATACATAAATTCAGGCATTACACCTGTTGAAAGTCCTCTTCAAATGTAGCTCAGAATATTATGATTGTGCTACCAGTTTTAGTATTTAAATTCTTTGATCATTTCATATTCTAAAACTGATTGTGACATGTTTATTTTACAAATAGAACAGAGGAAGAGGAGGAGGAACTGCTCTTGGTCTGTCTCAGGTTTTACACCAGCAATCCAATCCATCAATTGTAATCAGAGACCTAAGAGCTACAATGGAAGCATTTGAGGAACCTGCTGATACATATGATTTCTCAAATAGATGATTATTTGTTCTAGTAAACATTGTGTAAGTGTGTGCAACCAGCATGCATCTCTTTTCTTCTACAAATTTTTGTAATGGTTATGACCGCTTCTATGTTCTCTAGTATGAAATGAGTTCTGGAGTATTTCTTTCTATGAGCATTTTCTCAGTAAACAACCATAATTGCACCGCATACTTTGCTTTTCCATTGTGTAATCCATGTGAAAGGATTAAAGGTAACCCAAACAAGATTTTAAATTTAACTGCCATTGAGTCAAAATCATCATTCTACTATTCAGTATCAAAAAAACAGACAGTAAAGTTATTTTTAATCTACTTATACAAGGATAAATAAATCACATACCAGACTGGTAATGGCATGAAAGCATTGAAGCACATCACATTTCCCCTCTATAACCTCCTGATCCAAAATAATCCCTCCTAGAGCTAGCAATTGCCTGGCTTTTCTGATGCTCTAACTTGGGGCAATCACGGATCCTGTGCCCAAGTCCACCACAGTAGCCACAGCCTTTAACTCCGCTGGCATTGGTGATTGCATCAACATCTTCCATGGGATCATTAAGTTCGGCCAAAACTGGTGGTATTCTCTGCTTTGCTTCTTGCAACAAGTGCT
This sequence comes from Camellia lanceoleosa, assembly GCA_025200525.1. NCBI lineage: Eukaryota > Viridiplantae > Streptophyta > Magnoliopsida > Ericales > Theaceae > Camellia > Camellia lanceoleosa. Next base: position 129,244,872 of record CM045759.1, on the reverse strand, counting down.
TCAAGTCGAGAAGTGTCGTCTCACTTTGATTCTTGTTAATGAACGTTGTAGCTATTCCTGTCTTACCACATCTTCCTGTTCGTCCAATCCTATGGACATAATTCTCAATTTCAGCAGGCATATCGTAATTGATAACATGCTGAATGTCTGGAAAATCCAAACCCTTCGAGGCGACATCTGTCGCAACCAAGACATCTTTCTTGCCTGCTTTGAAGGACGAAATGGCATATTCTCTCTCCTCTTGATCCTTGCCTCCATGAATTGCAACTGCTTCAACTCCTTTCAAAAGAAGATATTCATGAATATCATCCACATCAGCTTTGTTCTCACAGAATATCAAAACTGGAGGAGGGGTCTTTTGCAAGCATTCAAGAAGGTAAACAATCTTTGCTTCTTGCTTCACATATTCCACCTCTTGAATCACATCAAGATTTGCTGCTCCAGCCCTTCCCACATTAACTGTAACAGGTTTAACTAGAGCACTTCTAGCAAAATTTTGAATCTTTGTGGGCATGGTTGCAGAAAATAAAAGGGTCTGTCTTTGAGCTTTGAAGTGATCAAACACTTCTCTTATGTCATCTTCAAAACCCAGGTCCACCAATCTATCTGCCTCATCTAGAGTTAAATACCTGTGGAAGAAGCAATATTGTAAAGACCGTAACATGGAAATAAGTACAATGTGGTTCAAACATAAGATTATAAAGTAAGAAATACATTGCCAACAATCATATCAAACACGCTTGCAAGCCTGGCACACAGGCACTCTATATTATATCATGTTAATTGATAATCAGTTGTCAACTTTCAGTTTCACATTGCTTTGCTAGCAATTAAAAAAATGCATCACCAGCAAGCAAAATTGTATCAGTAACATGATTATCAAAATCCCAATCCAGATCTTACGATCCATTTGAGTACAATCGATCCGGATCATGTAAAAAATTCCTTATAGGTAGGATCTTTTCGATCCTAGTAATGGGATCTTATACTTGGAATCCCGATCCGAATCCGATCCTATCCGATCCAATTTACAAGCCTTGTTTTGTATTGTATGACATATTTTATTATAAATTTTATGTTTATTGTCTAAATACCAATTTAAGTGATCAAAATAAATAATAAAAACTAAGTAGTATTGAATCAAACAGACTAAAAAAAACAAACTAAGAAACAAACATTCAAATATTGCAATAATTTAAGAAAATTAACTAATCGGAAAAACAAACTTAGCTTTAGTGGAGTCTAAGGAGAGTAAGATGATTGCAACTTTATCCCAATTTTTTGAGAAATTATTTTTCTAACTCGAATCCGCTCCACCAGATATGCTAACGACAAACCTTATCATTCGATTAAGCTGCTCTTTTGAGTTCTTAATCTATTTTTATATCTAACATTATTAAATATTTTTTCTTCACTTTTTATGCATTATTGTAGATTGTGAAGTATTTTGTTATAGAATTCTTCTTTTTCATCTTCTTTTTTGATGAAATACAAAACTTTTACTATCAAGTTTTCTATTATATAATATTATATGTACATTTTACATGGAGTATTATATTTTTCACAATATTTTCATTTCTTTTTAATAGAATATAAGCTCATTTTGTGTATACTTTTTAAGAAATGTTTATTTAAATTAAATTATTATGTAATTTGTCTTTTTCGGTAGGATCTTACGATCTTCGATCCGATTCTACGATCCAATTCTATAAACACCTTCAACGATCCAACATAGGATCCCGACTTTAACAACCTTGATCATTAAAGCATCAAACTTCCAACTATACATCCTGATTGCATCACCAGCAAGCAAAATTGTATCGGTAAAGCATCAGACTTCCAACTATACATCCTGACTGACAATTCAATGCAAAATGAAAATATAAAGTTTGTGAAAGTGTGTGAGCCACTAGGAAGCACGGATAGGGATACAATACGGATACAGCGGTATGATAGGGTACGGCTAGGATACGTTTATAAAAAAAAAATTATTAGTGAGTTACACATAAACTCAAAAATGTTCAGAAACCACAATGTAATTTTATAATGCAAAATAGTAGCCTTCAAAAACTAATTTAAGCCAGTAGATAGTTTACTTTTTAAATTTTCAATCAGTCTTGCAAATATTTCATTTCAATATCAAGTCTAATATGTTAATATTATATTAACAGAGCAATTCACAATTTGTCCTGTACTTTTCCCTTTTAGACTAGTAAAAAACATTCTATTCAAGTTTACTTATTTATTTATTAACATTTAATTTTATTATTGTTATATTCTAATGTTAATCCTTACTTTCTATGCAATTACAAGGGACATGCATAAAACAATAAAAATACCTCAATTTGATAAATTCTATTACTTTAGCTCAATATATACTTCTTACAAAAGAACTAAACAAAGTACTATTTTACTTTCATTTTTTTTTATTGGCACCGGGGTATTCGAATCAAAACCCGACTAATCCCCAATTTAAACATGCCCTCAGCAAGGAGTTTCCTGCAAGTGCACCACGATTAATTCAAGAGTTTTCCCCCAGTCCGATGGCCCAAGAAATTATTAGCATCTAAGAGGCTCAATCCCTGAACCTTGGAGGGAGCACACAGTCAAGACCCAAGGCCTTGCCACCAAGCCAACCTCCTGGGGTCAACTAAACAAAATACTATTAAAATATTCTTGTATTTATTCTTGCAATATATTATATTATAATGCTATACATACCATTCTAATTTCATAAAAGAAGTAATACGTGACTTGGAGTATCCGATACTCTAAAATTAAATATTTGATACTCCAAAATTAATAAAAAAAATTAATTACGGTGTATCCGATACGGATACTGCTCCCTTTTTTTAAGTATTTGTGCTTCATAGGTGAACCATAATCTAAACACACAAGATTAAACAACAAATTACACAAGATTAAACAACAAATTTAAAGTAAGAAATTCACATAATATGAAATGTCAAGCATCAACCAGAAGACATAATTCAAACTCACAAAATTCAAGTAGATAAATTTTTACCCCATTGTTTTAGACAAATTGATGCAGAATGTACAGTTCCAATATTCAGCTCACACGCAGCAACTTTCCATCACATGGAGACTTAATTTACAATTTTCTTAATTAATAATAATGTCATTTATTATTTAATCTATAGTTTTCTTATTATTTTAGTTTTCCTATTTTATAAGAGTTCCTAGTTTCCTATTTTATTAGAATTATTAGCCAAAAAATAATAAGCTTTGACATTGCAATCGGTAGCCTTGAATTAATGAATTTGAGAGTTGTTCAAGGCTGTGGCCTTTGCAAGATTACGGTTATGGCCATTGTGTGCTTCTCTCTCTCTTCTCTCTCCTTTTCTACCTCCCGGTTCTACATCACAAACTGTGCACACGACATCTCACAAGCTGAATATGTTTAAATGTTTATTGAAAGATAAGAACAGACCAATTTTTTCTTAACGTGATACCCTATGAGGATATTGCTATGAATACAACAAATTCTAGTCATAGTTCATTGGCATAGAGAAAGTCAAACAGAAAAAGAAAGGAAGACTCAGATTATTGACATAAGCCAATATCTCAAAACAGGTGGTTGCATGATCCATATAAATTATAGTTGCTAGATAAAAATATTAGAGATCATTGCCACATAACATGATTTTCAGCAAAATTGGATTGAGAAGTGCTTACCTGCAATTGTCAAGGCTCATCTTCTTCTTCGCAAGCATGTCCTTCAACCTTCCAGGGGTGGCAACAACGATATGCACACCTTTCTTCACAATCTCCAATTGTGACCGCATATCAACCCCACCAATGCAAAGCAATGGTCTCAATTCCGGAAAGCCATACTCCTTCATTGGAATTAAAAATTCCTCCACAACCTCATAAGTCTGCCTAGCAAGCTCCCTAGATGGGCAAATTATCAATCCAAATGGCCCTTCCCCAGGAACAATCGGCATCATCAACTCTTCTTGCAATGCCACCATGATCAACGGCAGCACAAAAACCAATGTTTTACCAGAACCTGTAAATGCAATCCCTATCATATCCCTTCCTGACAAGATAACAGGAAGTCCCTGCACTTGAATAGGTGTTGGTTGTACAATTCCCTTCGCTTTCAACTTACTCAGAATTGGATCCGGAAACCTCATTTCCTTAAAATTTTTGATCGGTGGCGGGATATCTTCACCATCAACGATAATATGCCATTGCTTTCGAATGGAATCACAGTCTTTCGTCGACATCCTTCTAATTCTCAAAGGTGGCTTCCATCCTGTCAACAATGGCTCTTTATAAGTTATCCCTTTCGCAAGTTCACGGACAGACATCAATGTCTTCCGATCTGACAAGTGTTCGATCATTTCCTTCTCCTGTTGCACAATTTGTTCGGTGGGACTAATCTCCGGCTGGTCACGCTTAAGCTGAGTGGCCTTGACAAGCAAGCTGGGTTTTGCTTCAGCAAGTTTTGACTTCTCAGTTTCATCTTCAAATGCCGAGGATTTTCCTTTCCGCTGAAGAATCTTCTGTGCTTCCATTGCTCTACGTTTGGCCACTGGAACGTATTCCTCATAATCATCCTCTTCCTCCATTTCCTGCAATTACCAAATGACATTTTAAAGTCGTGAAGGATTGGAAGAAGTAAGAGCAACTCCAATCATGCTCTTTATTTTTCGCTAGCTAAAGTACAAAAATAGTACATTCTTTATTTTATCTTAATTGCTTTAGCTATTGTGTTCTCCAACCACACTCTTTATTTTAGCTAATCATTCAAACTAACTTAACCAATTTTTAAAACAAAAAACACTAATTGCTGATATTATACTAATGTAAATTTGCAATATTTCTTTAACATGTTTTAAAAATATATATGTTTAACAAATATTTTTTTTTGTTACAAATATTTTTTTTTTTTTTGGGAACAAAGCAAAACATATATATTAAATATTAGGAAAATTGTTTACATCCTTAGCAATCAAATAAACTGACGGGTATGTTACAAGCATACAAAATTTGTGGAATGATATGGAGCGGGAGAAAATATATATATAGAACATAAAGGAAGTTCTTTAATAATTTATCAATTTCAGAACTGAAAGAATACAAATTAACTCAGCAAAAACCTTACAAAGGTCAAGGCACAAACTGGGGAAGGGGGGAAATCACAAATAGTAAAGTCGGCAATAAACTTCAAAACAAATAAACTATATCTAACACAGAAAGTTTTTACAAATCTCCGTGTCGATGCCAAAAATGTTCAATTAGATCTGCTTGGAGTTTAGAATGGGATTGTCTATCTCTAATGCGATGGTGATTTTGAATGAATTTATAAAGTTCAGATGTGCTCTCGTGTGACACAGATAAAGGACTTTCATCAATTGCATCATAATTGCAGTCTATATTATTGACATTCTGCTCATCCTCAATGATCATGTTATGCACTATTATGCATGCCTTCATAATATCTTTTAGGGTTTCACGTTTTCCAAAAACATGCAAGTCCTCGCACAATTGCAAAACGTACTTGGAGCACTCCAAATGCTCGTTCAACATTATTACTTCAAATTCAATATGAAACTTTAATCCAAATTCAATAGCAATCACAATATAAATTAATGTCAAAAAGTGAAAGCTTTCTTGCACTAATTCTTTCATTACTTCAAACTCTACAAAAACGAAGCCCTATCATTGCTATGATTTCAAAGCTTCCAAGGCTGTGTTGGTTTGCTGGGAGGGAAAGGGTCAGGGGAGGGGAGGGAAGGGAAGGGTAAGGCCATGGTTGGGTGGAAGGAGCAAAGCTGAGGAGGGGTTCTTTAACCCACATGTTACAACAAATTCCACTTCAAATTAAAATTTCAAACATAAAAAGACGTTAAATATGTTCTACGCACTAAAAATATTCCTAAGAAAGTTGAAATTTACAAAAAAAATTAATTAATTTTCAAATACTGAACTTAAGCACAAATGTCAACTTCTGAACCATTTGGAATTACTACTAGGCAATCTACATGGTGCTTAAATCCTATAAGTTGTTCTATAAGAAATAACTATAAATCAAACCTACATATAAAGAAAGACCACACAAATACATGGTGTTCTCGACTCGTAGTGCCTTCTATGGAGATTGAATTTGGATTGAGTTATGGTTCAAAAAGTTCAATTGCTCAAAAAACTATATATGCAAGACAAAAAGTGCAATTCCATACTATTTATGATTATTCATTATTTTGCAAAACAATGCAATGTACTGGGAAAACAATTTCATGGCCAACAACAAAAGAGGGTCAATTTTTCTCCCAACATGAGTTTTCTGAAATGGAAACGCATGAAGATGGGATTGCCCTAATAAATTTTAACACACACACACACAGAGGAGAACCTCACGAGGAATGAACAAATAGTTCAAAGGTAAGAGTTGGAATTTCAAGCTTGTAACTCAAATCAAGCTTCTTCTTTTTTTCTGAGAAAAAAATCAAGCTTAGTCTAAAAATCTTGCATAAAAAGAATACAATATATTGAGAATCTAAGCATGAAAGTATCACAAAATTTTGAAATAAAAGACGTAAAATCCAAAAAACTAAACAACAAATAAAAAACAAAAGAAACAAATAGTCTAAAATAAATAGTTATTGTATGTTATATGCTCCTAAATCAATATTAGAATCAAACACTATTGTGAAAATGATCAAAGAACACAGAGTTTGTTAACTGCAATCCAAAGCCTCGACAAAGAAAGAAAATTACATTATGGCATTTAAAAACAAAAACTCTAACCAACTTAATTCTCTCACCCTTTACAAAGCAAAAGCAATATAACCTAGAAAAAAACCCCAACAAATTTGGATCAAATCCCCTATTCCAAATCCCCCTATTCCAGCTTTGCAATGAAAATTTTGACTAATAACCAAATTAATAAAATTAGCTGAATCCAGATCTCTTAGAGATCCAAGAGAAATACCTCCAGATGACGGAAGGCTCTACAGAGAGAGAGAGAGCGAGAGAGAGAGAGGTTGTTGCTGTAAAAATCAATCACATACAAGGAGTGTTTCAGAATAGAACCCTACACAAACACACACACACACACACACACACACACACATATATATATATATATATATATTCTTGATTTCATTAATTAATCATGCCGAAAGGGGATCATAGGGAGGGAAATAAGGGGTTTGGGAAGAGGGTTTCACCTGGTGGTACAGAAGTAAGGGAGTTGCAGAGAGGGGTAAAGGAAGGGGAAGAAGAGATAGATTGAGAAGATACATACCTTGAAGAAGAAGAGAGCTGCAATATGTGAATGATGGAGTTGCAGAGACGCGAACAGTAACGATTTCGCGGGAAAAAGGGTTTCGGTAGGATTTGGAGAGTGATTCAGTGCTCTTCAAAGGTAGCCAGCGGGTAAGATTGATGGTAAAGTAGCCAATGTTTTAGCTAGCCCGTTGGAGGGCTCAACATGAGCTGTGGTTTTCTAAAGTGCCTAACAGGCCCCTTTGTGACAAATGCCTAAAATGCCAAAGGTAGCCAGCGGGTAAGATTCATGTTTGTATAAGTAAGAAAGTATTTATGTGATATAGGGATATAAACTATGACGCAGAGGAAAAATTATCACATTGGTCCATCCCATATCTGTATGCCCTTGCAATTCTATTTGTTACATACCCATTATTACCTATTTTTTCTCAATAGAATTGGAAGGACACACAGCCTAGTTGGAATTCATGGAAGACAGGATAATTCCTCGAAGCGCGGGTGTGGGGTGCGGCTAACGATATCGCCAATATGGTAAACCCCAAAAGAAAATAAATTATGGGTACGACTGGGCCAATACAGAAAATATGTAAACAAATTTTGTTTAATACAACAGTTTCAACTCAAATAAAATAAAATAAAATAAAATTGAACAATCATATAAGAATGAAAATTTGATAGAAAGATAGACATGGAGTATAAGAATACAAAACAAAGCCCCAATTTTTTTTTAGGCAAATACATCGAGTCGGTTTTGTTTCAGAATTTAAAACAAAATCCTAAATTGTTTGAAATCAAAACAAAGCGCTATTTTTTTAAAGCAAATCAACACAACACCTTTAGAGAAGGATAATTTTCTACAGAAGGATAATTTTCTGGCGATGAAGTGTGAGAGAGAGAGAGAGTATGTACCAGAATGAAGTGTGAGAGAGAATCAATCAGGTCTGGGAGTGAAAAGTAGCTGCTGGATATAAGCCTACGACCGTCAATAGAGAAGGATAATTTTCTGGCGATTTAAGGCTATGGTTGAACGATTGAGAGTTCGAGAAAAAAAATCGAAGTAAAAAAAAAAATCACGATTTCCCACACTGAATCAAATTGATTAAAAAAAATAAAATAAAAATAAAAATCGAAGAAGAAGAAGAAGAACAAGAGGAAGAAAAGGATTTGAGAAAACTCACCAGAATATTTGAGTTTCGTCTTCGAACAATTGAGAATGGAGAGGTAGCGATGAATGCAGAAAATTTATCTCTTGCGGTGAACCTAATTTGATAACAGTTTGGAGGGTATGATAGGATTAACGGGTGTAATAAGACTTATATTTGTTGTTTGGTTTTCTAATTGTACTTTCGACTAATAGTTTGACGTGAAATCTAAGATTATTATATTCTTCTTCCTCTATTTTTTATGAGAAAATTATGATAATTTTTAATACATGACTTATCTTATAGATTAGTAAATTTATAAAAAAATTGATCTAATTATGGTTGATTTGCTGGTGAATCAATAAAATAATAATATTTTTTAAAAGTTTGAACATAGTCTTCAAAAAGACAAATATTACATAATTCTAATTTAGTCAAAATATAATTTGTATCTGCTTGCAAATTAGTATCTCCTGTAAAACTACATAAATTTTCTTTTATGATTTTTACAAATTCAGCTAAAATTGTGTCAAGTGTGAGAAAATTTGTTAACAAAGTCGTTTTTTGACTTTTTCCAATTTCAGATTTTTCCCACTGTCTTAACTATTACAACACATCTCCCTGGAGAGTTGCTGCAATATAATTAAGGAATTTTTCCTTTGACTAACTATTTTTATAATTGGTAACAATGATGGACAAGGATTATGCCCAATCATCTATTACTTATGGTTGATCCTTAAATGGAACATGAGACAAATCTAAATAAGTACCATTTTGAGCTATTGGATACTTATGATTATTATCTTTTCTAGATATTACTGGCTCAGGTGTAGAATTGGAGGTACTTCCAATGTTAGTATCATTTTTAACTTCATTTGTTTGAATAAAGTCAAAATTTTTTCCATCTCCCCATGTGCCAAATAATTCGGGATCAATTGGCTCTTCTGCCTTTCTTTTCCCTTTATTTATTTCTGATGAAATATCTTGATCTATTGATTCTTCAGATGAGGATGACTGGTTGTCATCATCATTAGTTGACATATTAATATCATAATTAAAATGTTGTAAAAGGATTTCATTTTCTAGATAAGTTTCTCTTATCTAATCTAGCAGCCTATTTCTTTCATCAATACCTAAATCTGAGTTTTTTATATAATTTTCTTCAATAATCCAATATTTCAACAATATTTTCATATTCAGTTCTATTATAGGTATTGGTTTGAAGTACCATAATATCTTCTGTACCATAAAATAGCCTAGGGATGTAACTATCTCCTGAACTATTCATTCCATCATTGTTTATAAAGGATATAGTTTCTAATTTTATCACCAAATTGTTTATTTGGTTTTTTGCTTCTTTATTTAAGTCAATATTTATTATAAAACCCAAATTATTTATTTTAGATTCTATAGACTCAACTTTGATCTCTAGATAATTTTAATTTATTTTTTGATTTTTATCTAATTTAGAAAACCAAGAACACATAATATCAATAATATTATTTAAACTATAACACACTATTTATATTTGCAGACTCTTTAGTAATATGCAAACTATGATTATATTTAGGGCTCTTTTGGGGTAAGAGAAAAACGCCACGTTTGTGGCTTGAGCAAAACACAGACTTGCGTTTTTTTTCTCATTTGGGGAGTGGAAAAAGTAAGTTAGAAAATTACATAAATACCCTCAATATTTACATCTTATGGATTTGGGTAAAATGTAATTTTTTTAAGTTTGGTGAGGTTATTTTAGTCATTTTAGTGTGATGTGACACCATAAATAAATATTAATTCAAAAAAAAAACAATTTTTTACTAACTTTTCAAATCACTCTAAAAAATCTTGGTTAAAAGCAAAAAAGCTGATTTTTACCACCTTCCCAAAATAGCACTTATTATTAACATTATTTTTTCTATTTCCAAAGCATATTATATCGTCAGAATTAATTGTCATTTTATATTATTGTTGGTACCTAAGACCTTCCTAGTGTATTATCTGGTGCCTAAAACCTCTCTTTATGATCTTGAAGACTTAATTTTGGCCAATAGTCAAAAGATCTTAATGAGTATATGGGCTTTGACATACACCAAGCATATAGGTTTTACAATAACTATAAATGAAACAACTAATTATGAAGATATAAAATACAAAAGATACACAAAAAACTTAGATGAAAATTTATTTTTTTTTTATAACACAAAACACACCATACACACTTATATATATATTAAAAATTTATACATAGATAGAGATACTTACATAGCTTGATCTTGCTTTCAAAAGCTCTTCACCAAACTCTGATATCAATTTCAAAAAAAAAAAAAAAGGAGCTTTTTAATATTTTTTTTTAAGGAATTATGATGGAGTTATGGAATAAGAAATTAGAGACAAAGAAGGAAGCTCAAAGATGGAGAGGATATAGAGAGAATTTACATGCTTCATTATGTTGGCATAAAGGCCAATATATAGAATACAAGAGGGTGAATACAAACAAAAAGACAACTTAATGCATATCTAACATATCTAACTTTTACGGCCAAGTGTTGCAAAATTTCTAACACATTAGGTAAGCCTAGTCATAGGCTTTATAAAAAGTCTTCAAAAAAGTAAATACAAAGAAACAAAAATAAATACAAAAGAAGTACTACAATTATTTGCTCTTTGCTACAATTTTTACAATTATATACACTGATACACTGTCTACCCTTCCCGGTTTTCAAAGAGATAGACTGTTGTAGATAAGCTTTGGCTGAGCTGTTTTGTCAAGTAGCGTCGGCTAAAAGGATGTGGCTTATCACTTTCCGCCAAATAATGCAGGTTGCTCCACGTGTCCTGGATAAGGTTGGAGTCGATCAGGAGACAGCTGCATTTGATAGTGGGGTCCACTATGCTTCCATCCTGTTGATGAGATTGTGGTATTCTTCATCAGTCTCTGATGGAGGAGAATTCGGATCTTGGCTGTATTGCTCATTCCGGAATTGTTCTACATCATCCGCGGTCATGGCTAGTTCTAACGGAAGATCCAAATTATTTCTCTTTTTGAGATTTATTAACATGTCAAGAGCCTCATTAATTTGCGTTGGAGACCTTTGATATGTTATGGGAAAATGGGTTACAAATAATATTCTTCCATCTGTAACCATGAATGGCAATTTTGCTGAGCCATGGATGTTGGACGCTGCTTGTGAAACAGATATTAGACTGTCTATCCAATATTCTGTCAAAGAAAGTTTTTGGATATTTTCCAATCGCTCTCTCCGGTGATCTTCATCTAAATAATCATCTTCAAATTCAAAATCTTCAGTTTCTTTAAGATAGCAAATTTGGTATGGTTGGAAAAAATGTTCTCGTTCTCACCAACCAACAGTGCTGGAGATCCAGAAAGTAAAATATTTGCTCCATCGAAAGCCTTTTACTATCCATGAAAGCATTGCTTTGATGATCATTGGACAATCTATCCATTGGATTGGATCTAAAATTTGGAAAATAACTTGATTAGTTATTCCCCAATCTATATCCTCAAAAAACCACATGTCATGGTTTGCCATGATGGTTATTTTGGGAATTCCATCTTTCAAATTTAATTTATCATAAGATCGTTCTAAGATTTGTCTAATCTTATCATGATGATCTTCAACTCGATTTTTGATTAACATAAAAATTTCTTTTTGAAGCAAAGTTCTTACTTTTTCAAAAAGACAAATTCTTTTTATTTGTTCAAAAATTGGATCAGAAAACTCATCTGATATGAGGTCTGATAGTTGAAGAAAATTGTTTATTTTTTCAAAATTAAAATCTTCATTCCAATTCATATGTTTAAGAATATTGAAACAAAGATTTTGCAAATCTTTTAATTTAGCTGTTTGCTCAGTTAATTTGTTGGCCAAAACTCTCATGTGTTTTCAAAATTTCACTTTGTTGTCTACAATGTGAGTTTTCCAAACTCCATTGAGTTTTGTATAAATTTCTCTGGATATACTAGGGTTGAAAAAATCTTTTATCTCAGATTCATCTAGTTTAGATGTCTGAATATTAGTTGGAACTGGGTTAGTTCTCATTTGATTCCTTTGATAAATAGGCATAGCTGGTGCACTGTAAAAAGCTTTTTTAGCTTTAGTCATGCTATCATATGCTTTATGGCTCGCTCCTGAATATCCACAAACTTGCAGATTGGCTTCGTTCCAGTCTGTGTAAATTTCAGATTGTCTTCCTGAAAACACAACATAAACTTTTTCTTCTCTGGGGATTGCTTTTCTAGTAATTGTCACCCAATCTCCTTGAGCGAGTTGTTTACCCTTATCCATTGTTTCCTCTTGGTCTACAGGTCTTCTGCAAAAATTAAATTTACTTGTTTAGCAATTTAATTTTCTGAAACAATTTCTGCTAAGAAAATCTGCAAGAAAATTATTAGTACCTTTAAGATGTTCTACTTTAAAGGTATATTCAGAAATTTTATTATATCAGGCTAATCGTCTTTCTTGCTCAATGAGCTTTTTATTGATCAAGAAATCTCTTACTACCTTATTATCAGTACATACAATAAAATTTTCTAGGGCTAAATAAATATGAAAACTTTTTATTGCTAATTTTATTGCAAGTAATTCTTTTTAAAAAATAATATATTTCTGTTTATTTGATTTAAATGTTCCAGAATTATATCCACAAATTAACTCTTCTTTTTGTAATTTTATGGGTATTGGATTTTTTCTTGGTTTAATCCCATTTTCTGATAAAGGTATCTCTTTATCATATCATAAATTACTTGGTATTGCTTTAAGAACACATCCCCAGCATGCTTCTGAGGCGTCTGTTTCTAAAATTAATTTATCACCTGTTTTAGGAAGATAAACATCTGGTAAAGTTTTAACATTTTGTTTAATTTGTTTAATTAAAGCAACATCTTCTGTTGTCCATTAAAAAATAACATTTTTCCTTAATTTGGTTAACCAAGAAATTTATATTTTTGAAAGATTTTTGATAAAATTTCGTCCATAATTTAAAATGCCTAATAAACTTTGTAATTGTGTTATATTTTCGAGAGTATTAGAAAAATCTCGTACTTTGGACAAAATATGTTCTTGTAATTTTAAACATTTCTGGTCTAAAATTATTCCCAAAAATTCAATTGATTCTTTTTCAAGTTCAATCTTTTTTGGAGACAAAATAATTCCATGTTTTTGAAATTTTTCACAAAGTAATTTTAAATGTTTCTTATGCTCCTCCTTGGTTTTAGAGAAGATAAGTATATCATCAATATAAACTACACAACAATCTTTAAGGTCTTTAAAAATTGTATCCATCCACCGTTGAAATACCTGTGGTGCAATATTTAATCCAAGAGGCATAACATTCCAGTGGTAATGTCCTCTAGGTGTACTGAAGGCTGTCAATTTTTTTGACTCTTTAGTCAATTGAATTTGCCAAAATTCACTTTTACAATCAAATTTGCTAAAGATTTTTGATCCTTTGGTTAACTTAATCAAAACATCTTTTCGTGGAATAAAATATCCATCAAATTCTAAATTTTCATTTAGCCGTTTATAGTTGACTACCATTCAGGCTTTTCATCTTTTAATTTCAGCATGGTTTCTTACCATAAAAGCTGGACTAGAGTGAGGCCTTTTAGTTTCTTCAATTAACTTTTTGTCTAAAAGTTTCTGGAGTTGAATATCAAATTCATCTATATCTTGTCTAGTATAAATCATTGGTCTTACTCTAATGAAAACATTAGGGTCTTTCAATTTCAAACTACAATAACGTGGACTACGTTGCCATAGTTTTAATGGATGTTCACTAAAAATTTTTTCTAAAATTTTACAAATCCAATGTGATTCATCGATAGTTTTGATGATAGGAGTTAAATCACCACGCGGCACGGGCGCAAACTCCTTATCACAAATATATTTATGTTGTTCTAACAAGGGAATATGAATTAAGACATTGTTTATGCTTAATGAAATAGCTCTTTCCTGTATTTGCATTGGAAGATATTATATGTAAAATTATTTCCAAGAAGGAAATCTCCATACATATACGGAAAACATAAAATTTTTGGTATAATAAATTTGCTATCATTTAACCAAATAGCGATATTTTTAGCCTTGAATTGTATGGAAGTATGGTTGCCATCAATTCTAGTAACCAAAATTGGATGTTTTATTAATGTCCATTTTTCCTTTGGTATGGCATTCCATTTACATGAGCTAACTGTAGCTCCTGTGTCTATGAGAACGCTGAGGCTATGGGGTTTATAACCTGCAAAATTAAATGTTCTCAATACATATGTATATCTTCTTTTTCCTTGGCTAGGAGAAAAAATAATATCATCATTTTTTATTTGAAAATGATACATATATGTAGACTTAATATGTTCAAGTTTTCTTGTTCTTGGAAAAATAGGAATCTGAACATTGTTTGAAGTAATAGATTCTTGATTAGAATTATTACTTGATTCTCCAATGCTTAACTTTGAAAATGATTTGTTAGGAAAATCTTTTTCAAATACAGAAGTTGTTCTTTTAATTTTTGGAACTGTATTTTCAATATATAAATTTTTTCTTGATGCCTGCATTTGTAATTGTGCAAGTTTTTTTGTTTTAGAAAATTCTCCTTGTCCCACTAGGTTTTGGATCAACCATTGTCGAGGGACTTTTAAATCACTCCAATTCATTAGACGAGGTTGTATTACCGTGTCAAATGGTCTTATTTCAAAGATTTCAACGATTTTATTATCGTTTGATCTTGTTTTTGTTTCAGGAAATTTGGTTAATTCGTGAATTATTTTCCAACAAATAGCCAAATCATGAGAATTTGATTTCATTCCTAATCCTTGTGTTTTAATTCTTATTCTGACTGTATCTTCAAGATTAAGATCATTTATGGAAATAGAGAAATTTGGCCTGACATTAAACCAAACTAATTCATTAGCCAAATTAGACTGAATTCTTTCAATGATTGCTTTCATTGGATCGGAAAATCTTTTATCAAAAATTACTGCCAAAATAGGAGTATCTATCCCTTGGCGAAATAAGGTTGTTATGGTTACTTGAATTAATCAAATATGAATATATTGAATTTCAGGATATTTCTTTTTCCATCTTGCAACCTTTTTCTTATCAAAAAAAGAAATATCAATATTTCCTTCTTCTGACCATTTTGCTTGAGTGTTACCACTGTATTGTTCAAACACTCTTGCTGAAAAGAAGTTAAATTTTGAAAGTTTGTAAATTTCTAGAACAGCAACTTCTTGCATTTTTTCGAATTTTGTTAATTTTTCGTCGGTAAAATTTTTTTTCTTCTCCGATTACATCTCCAAGTCGAATTGCCTATAATTCTTCTTGAGATATTTCTTGGCTATTATTAGTCATCATGAAAATTAGTTCTTCATCTGAACTTTCTTCATCTCTAGAAATTTCATATAAGATTTCTTCTTCATCAAAAATTTCTTCTTTATATATTATTTTAAAATCTTGTTCTTCAAGGATTTTGATCATTTTCTTTGCACTTTTTCTCCTTTTTGGGCATTCGGGTGCATTACCTTCTTTGTTACAAATGTAACATTTACAAGTTTTCTTTTTTGAAACACTTGTTTGTTTCTTTTTTCGAATATACTTTTTCTTTTTTGAAAAATTTTTGTTCTTTTTCCAAGATTTCCATTTATATTTTCTACGTTTTTTAGAAAATCCTTTTCTTTTAAGAAATCTATTACAACCAATTTTTCAATTTTCTTTTAAAATTTTATCACAACATTTTTGACCATATGGTGAGTTATAAATTTGATTTTTTATTTGTTTTTTTGCTTTTGCTTCTAGATACTGATCTGCTATCAGTCTTAGAACATAATTAATGCAGGTGGGACTGAGGGGTAAAAGAATTGGAAAATGTTACAGACTCAAATAATATATTAAATTTTTTATTAAAGCTTTTATATGAGTATGGGACTTATACAAACTTACATGTGTGGATTTCACACTTATGTGAGAGATTTGATAGAAAATTTGATAGATTATTTGGGATTCCTAGCATTACTCTCAGGTGGTGAAATTAATATTTTGACCCTCCACAATTTAATTATATATTATATTTAATAAAATTTAAATATGTCAATTTAAAAATAAAATAATTTTATTTAATTTTTATTGATGTTTTATTTATTTAACTTTTTTAAATAATTTTTTATTTATATTTTATTTTAAAATTTTGTTTATATTTTATTTAATTTTATTATTTAAATTTTAATAGATGTTTTATTTAATTTCATTATTTAATTATTATTATTTTTTAAAATAAATTTATTTAAAATTTTAGTTAAAAATTAACATATATTTTTAATTAAAAATTAACATATATTTTTATTGATATTTTATTTATTTACTTTATTTAATTTTTTAAAAATAAATTTATTTAATTGTGTAAAAACTAAAATAAAATAAATTTTTATTTAACCTAACTAAAAATAATTAAAATATTAAAGATATGGTTAATATTGCTATTACTTAGTAAATAATTAAAAAGGGTAAAATAGTCATTTGAGTATTTATCTTTCTCCATAATATCTCAAACAAGCATAGGATTCATATCATATCCAACCAAATAGTCATTTCCTGACATCTAATCCCATGACTAAACGAACATGGAATACATATCCTATCCAACCAAATAGTCCTAGGACGATAAATCCCAAGATTACAATTTGATGGATTCCAATTTCCTTTATCCAGTCCATCCAAACAAACACACCCGTATTGTATAATTTGGGAAAAGTCCACAATGTGCACTTTTTAAAGGGATATGATATATACTTATTGTTCATATTGTGTCACATTATAAAAAATATCTACTAAGGCCATCTCTAATGGTTTACGAAAAATTTAATCAAATCTGAGTAAAAATATGACCAATTCCTCTATCTGATATCAACCTCTCCAATGGTGAACTACTGTAGTTTTCATCAAAACACAGGATGTCTGGGAAACGACCGACCTGTCAAATGATAAGAACAAAATGAATTTTTTGCCCTCCCCCCTCCATTTCTATTTCCCTCATTTCCTTTGCCATTTCTTTTTGCCTCCATTAATTATTTCCTTCAAAAAATAGATATAAACAGATTAACCCATGTACTATATAAACCAAACAAACAACGTTGTATCTAGAACCAACCATAATTGAAAAATAGAACATAATGACTAGCTCAATTTCTTATTTGTTCACTTCATTTTCATCTTCTTCTTCTTTCTCATCCTTTGATGATGAATCTAATGATGAAAAAATTGTGAAACTTCTAGGATGTTTATAAGATAAATAATGCTAGTATAATACTGTAGCGACCCTAATTTTTTTAAGTCATTATTTATTATTATTAAGATTATTATTATCTTATTTTATTTTTGGCTTTATTAGTTGTGTGGTCACATGATAATTTAATGTGAAATTTAATTAATTTAATGTGATATTTAATTATATATAATTAATTTGAATATTTATATATATTGATATTTTATATATATATAAAAAAGGTGGTATATATATTTAATTTTATATTTATGTTTATATATGTTGTAATTATGGTGTATTTAAATAATATAATTTGTCAATTAAGGTAGAAAGCATGGAGGCTCTGTGAGGAATCACACACACACACACAGAGTAATCAAAGAAAAATAAAGGTTGCGTTTGGTAGAGTTTTCTAAATATGATTTGAGAATATGAGTTGTATTTTGAGTTTGTGAGTTTTGGAATTATGATTTGAGTGTAGAAAATTTGTTTAGTGAATGAGTTTTGAAAAGAATTTTTAAATTGAGTGATGTGACATAATTTTTTATACAAAAACTTACAACTCATAACCAAACACACAATCCAAAATTCTATTCAAAACTTATAAAAAAAATTTTAAAAAAAAATTGAAAATATTTTTTTATTTAAAATATATAAATAACAAGTGCAATAAATAAATAAATAAATAAAATTCAAGAACACTGTTCTGGTCAACCAGCCAGACGTTCGGAGGGACATCCGGGTACACGAATTTTCAAACACGGGTGTGGAAATGTGTTTTGAAAACTGTAAATAAACGCCGTACTCAAACTAAAAGGTAGAATCATGATTCAAAAACTGTACCAAACACAGCCAAAAAGAGTGCGCTATGTGTGTGGCATGAAAACAGAGAGACGGTGGCAAGGGGAGAAAGAGGAGAGGGAAGAAAAAGAAAGGGTTAGGGTTTTGTTTTAGTGGCTCCATTAATTCTTCAAATAATTCTTTGATTTTCAAAAAAATATTATGAGTACGAAACCTACTTCCCTTGATTTATATTTAATTCGTTGTTTTTGTTTATTTATTTTTATTAATTTGATGTTGAATTGATTTCATATTTGCATGTAGATGATTGATTGCTTTTAATTATTTTGATTAGTTGTGTATGTAAGGTTTAGGAGTTTTTAGATGATTGATTGATTTTAATTATTTTGATTAGTTGTGTATGCAAGGTGTAGGGTTTTTATATGGATTTATTTTATGGTTGTAATCACACTCATGGATATATGAAATTAAAATAAACTTATAACCCATAGATAAATTTCTTATACTCCACCATGACTCCATGGATTGTTGTTTTATTTGATTGTTGGTGAGAAAAAGTGTATAAAAAAAAAAGTGAGGATTTTGAGATTTATTTGAATACCTTAGGCTTGGCATTGTTATGTTTGTTCTCATAAGTGAGATGTTTTGTATATATATATTGTTGCCTCGTTCTCATGAGTAGACAAATGTTTTGATTTACACGCATACGTATATACTAACCGTCCAACCGTCCAGGGAGTGTGAGTCAAACTCGGGACGATATCCCCATGCAAGTTTGGCTTCGGAGCGGTGTTAGGTATATGGGAGGCACATGAGATATATGTGTAGGCCGAAAGTGAAGGGCCGAAGTGGTAGAGTTAAGATACAAAAAATTTAATTATGAGTTTATTGGTATAATGTGAATTGTATTAATTTGTACATCTTGAAAAATAGTAAACGACCTCGATAAATTATGAAATTTAAGCAGAGGCATGTATATGTGATTCTAGACAACTTTTGTGTTTTAACTTTTTATTAAAAAGATCAATTAGAACTTGTAATCGGATAATCTTGGTTACAATAGTTTTTATTCATTTTAGCAGAGTAGACTTTAGAAGCTGTTTTAACCCACGAAACGAGCTCATTTTTATTGATTTTGCCCAAATTAAAGTAAAACATTATTCTGAACACTTTTTGTGTTTTGAAATTTTTCAAAAAAATTCATCTTACAGTAGTTTCTTTTCATTTTCAGTTCCAGATTTTTCGATCGAATTTCGGTTAGGATTTTCTATTAAGTTTTTCTCTTAACCTATTTAGTTTCTACTAAATTCGTTCGCGCTGCCCTTTAGAAAATTTGATTATGTACATCTTTTGTTCTTTGAGTTTTGGTCAATTCAAATTATTTAAATATGAAACAGTGTATTTTTATACTTCTTTAGCAAATTACTTATGATTAAATTATACTAACTTTATTTTTTTTGTAGGATGGTGGGTCTTACTAACTTTTTATACAGGGCTGACCCACCATATTTTTATTTCTATTTTGTTTATTTCATACTCAATTTATATTTTGTTGTGTACGGGCAAGAAACTAAACGCCATCGTATCTCGAGAAACTATCCATTCGTCTTGGTGTGGATGGAACTATTTGTCTTGTCCCATAACAAGAATTAAATATGTTTTTGTTTGTATCAGGTGGACACATGAGTGTTAAATCTTGTACTCATACCAGTATACCTGTATATTGACCCGTTTTGTTTCTTGGCAACTCGGATGCGTTCTGTTTAAGCGTCGCTGAGCTTCCTTTGCAAGATTAGTTGGGGCTACGGTGGTGACGTGGAATAACTATAGTTATTGGACATATCATTTGGACTTCTTTTTTTTTCTTGAGTTTAGAGTTGATATTAGTTTATGTATTTACTATTTTTTTTTTTTGACCTTAGTATTTTGATAATTTGGCATGGTTTATAACTTTACATTATTTAAGTTATTTTGACTATTTATTGTTACTTTAATGTTGAAGGCATTGGTTAGTTATAAAATTATGGTGGATAGTTTGGTTAGCATTTTATTAGTTTTTTTTTTTTTTTTTTTTTTTTTTTTTATATATACCTTGTAAACTTTTGAAGATGGAAATTTACTTAAACCCTTGAAAGACGTGAACATTTAGATTTTGTTTCACCCCTAGGATTTGGATGATGGAATATTGATTGGGGTTTATTCCTAATTTAATATTTAATTGTCAAAATTTTGGGGCATGACAGATACAAATTCTGAGAACAAGTGATCGATCAAAGAAAAGAGTTGGTTCTGTTGTAGGACATAAATACATACATCGCGATAGAAGGAAATGAAGGGTCATGATCGATTGTTTGCGGATTATTTTGCGACAAATCCAGTTTATTTACCTGATGCGTCATCTGCTGTATCTGCGAATTTTGGATGCCATTGAAGCACATGATCCATATTTTGTTAAAAAAAAAAGATACAACTCATATCCTCGAATTATCTCCACTTCAAAAGATGACTTTAGCAATTAGAATACTCTCATATGGAGTTGATGATTATGTGTGAATTGAGGAAGGCACGGCAATTGAAAGTTTGAAACACTTTTGCAATTCAATAATCAAAATCTTTGGACCCGAATATCTTAGATCTCCAACAACAATTGGTATTGCTAGATTACTTGCTATTCGGGAGGTTCGTAGGTTTCTGGGTATGTTGGAAAGTTCAGATTGCATGCATTGGGAATGAAAAAATTGTCCAATGGCATAGCAATGCCAATACGTAAGCCATCAGAAAAAGTCAACCATCATTCTTGAAGCAGTAGCTTCTTATGACTTGTGAATTTGGCATGCATTTTTTGGAATACCTGGATCACACAATGACTTGAATGTCTTGGATCGATCGCCATTATTTTCTAATCTTGCACAATATAAAGCTTTGCCTATCCATTACACTATTAATGGAAACACTTATAATATAGGTTATTACCTTGCTGATGGTATATATCCTCAATGGACAACACTGGTTTAAACAATCTCTTCTCCCTAAGGAGCAAAGAAATAACATTTTGCAATAATGCAAGAGTCAGCAAGGAAGGATGTAGAGCGGGCATTCGGAGTGCTCTAATCTCGATTTGCAATTGTAGGTCCAATACATTTTTGGGATCCCAAAATACTTGGTAACATGATGAAGAGTTGCTTTATATTGCACAATATGATTGTCAAAGATGAGAGGGATAAGCATCTTGATTTTGATTATAAAATTTCATCAACCAACTCACCAGTACTAGTTTCGTGCAGCAGTAACAATGACTTTCAATCATTTATGTCTCATCGTTTACGTATTAGAGATAAGAATGCATATATAGAACATATGTGGTATCTTCATGGTGAAAACTAACTTCACCACGTGGAGGAGAACATGAACTTTTGGTTGACTTTTTTTGATCAGGAGGTGATTACGCAAGGACGGCTATCAGTGTTTGTTGTTGCTCTTAAACTTCATTTGCACACATCATTTTTTTGTTAGTCAAATGTTGTCAGTGTTTCTTGTTGGTGTACTTCAACCTGTACACATCCATTTTTGCTAATATTATTGGTTCGTTAACTTTGTCAATATCAAAAATAGTGTTAATTTTGAATGTACTGATGTGATAATTTACTGATGTTCTAAAGTGTGCATGTGAAATGTACTGTTAATGAAGTGGTTTTTATGGACATATTTACTACATACACAAAAAAATAAAACTACAAATATAGCCATTAAGGAATTAAAGTAATTCGAGTAACAAAATATTTCAATGGATTGCTCATATTATTTTGGAATTATAAAACTGGTGTTGGGTATTTATGCCCTTAAAGCCATTCATTTACACATTTTTTGCATGATTGATTATTTTGACATATTGTGAATATGATGATTGTATTATTTCAATGCACAAGTATTAATTGTGTTGATGAGTCCGCAAGATTGAATTTTAGATGATCATAGTGTAAATTAAAAGGATGACTACTGATATTGATTTGGACTATTAATATGGATGCTTATAACATATAGCTTACTTTACTGAATAACTGGTTGGCTTGTTCTGTATCTACATTTAATAATGTCACGACCCAAACCCGCCCCTATAGGTTTAGCGTCGTAATCGGCCAGTAATACTTGGATTAACAAAGGCCTCTTAACAGACTAACATATTATTAGGGGCTGCAGAAGCAAATATATAAAATATACATAGTCCATATAGCTATGAGAACATACATGGGACATATAATCTTAAACTTTTATAAATATACGAATGACATCAAAAAATACAGTATTTACACGTCACTCCATGTACATATAAACAGGAAACTTGTCCGTAAATAAAAAGAAACAAAATCTTATACATTCATAAAAACACAGCCACTAGATTTGACTTAATCTAGAACCTCCTCAGGAAACACAAAGGTTGTGCCTGATCGCCTACATACATAATATAAATAGTGAACTGGAGCCCAATGAATAATAATAGGGTAAGGAGTTTACTGAATGATGTCCATACAGAAACATAGTCTAACGCTGTCACGACCCAAACCCGGCCCTATGGGTTTAGCACCGTAACTGGCCAGTAATCCGAGATTACCAAAGGCCTGCCAATCGATATCTGATAAATCTGAGATCGGGCTGGCGGAAGCCAAAACAAGAAAAACTAGTGTCCATAGAGTCATGTTAATCAGATGCCAAAAACATTTTTCATACATTTATGCATTCACTACGGTCAAGATATACACAATCATTACAGACATTGATGCGGGGACTCAATCCCTTGATAACAAGACAAAGATAACAATAGAACGGTCTATACAAAACAATACAAAAGCGAAGGAGACCTATGGGGACACAAAACACCCCAAGCCATGGCATGGCATCTCGAACCTCACAAAGGAGGCACAAAGGTTGGCCGACAAAATCGGGGACCAATCCCACGCTTCGATGCGGAGGTGAGCACCTACATATATATATATATAAACAAGTGAGCTAAAGCCCGTGAATAACATACGATGTAAAGAGGTTATGAATGAATGTCCTTACGAATGAAATCAATTCATTATACTGATTTCAATCTTCAAGATTTCACCAATCAAGATTTCAATCAATCACCATATGTGGTACATCCATTAGCCTATAAACAGAGGGTCCAAAAGGACCGGCCTCTGCAGAACCCAACAATAATGATGGCCATCAATCAAGATGGTTCCACAAGGAAACCGACAGAGCTCAGAACGATCAATAACAATGGGTGCTAAGGATGCCTGTCTGATTGAAACATGGGACATACATTCATTCAATAAACAATATCAATTCAATAAACAGTTCGAAGAATCACAATATAACCATTTTGAACATATCTTTACACAACTGTTACTCACGGTGATTGGGCTATCAAGAGCTAGAGCGGCGTCCCGAGAGTCAACCCTAAACAGTCAATCAATAGAACACACACTAAGTTTACAGTTGGAAAGGATGATAATTAAATCCCTAAATTCCTCGGTGTGGTTCTATGTCTACATCCTCATTAAGATGCTCTAAACTAGGCCTAAGAATGCCTAGGATGCGATGAGGATGCAAAAATGCACTAAGGAAACAATTCGAAATTTCAATGAATGGGCCTCGCTCGGCCTTGAAGTTTCCGCCGAGCGGACAAGCACTAAAGGCCCACGCCGGCGCACATTCCGCCGCTCGAGCGGACTGA
Organism: Camellia lanceoleosa; assembly: GCA_025200525.1. Taxonomy (NCBI): domain Eukaryota; kingdom Viridiplantae; phylum Streptophyta; class Magnoliopsida; order Ericales; family Theaceae; genus Camellia; species Camellia lanceoleosa. Next base: position 129,220,677 of record CM045759.1, on the reverse strand, counting down.
TGAAAGGTGCAAAAATGCTGGATGCGCGATTTTCCCGCTCGAGCGTTAAAATCCCCGCTCGAGCGGACTGTAAAACAATGCGAGAAAATATCGAGAGAGCATTCGCCGAAGGCGTCACTTCCCCACTCGAAGGACGCCCAAAATCTGGAAACTCCAGATTCGACCTCAGAGTTTCAAACCAAGTTTTGATGCTCCAAATTCGATCCTCTTGGGCCCATTTTCTGGAAAAACTCTTTCAAACACATAGAATAACAAGTTTAAAAACTCAATTTAAGAAATCAAGGCCCAAAGGTGTTTAACTCAAACTCAATTTCAAACCATTTTCAAGAACACTTTCAAAACATGACATGCATGATCTTTAAACCAATTTTTAGCTTCCAATCATGCTCAAATGAGCTCAGTTCTTTGAAAAGCAAGTTGAAAACATGGACTATAACAATACCATGAACATGCATGTGACAAATTGCCATGAACTCAACTTCAAACTCACCAATATATACATGCATGCATGAATTTGACTTCAATCCAACATATATGAACAATTCCATAGCTTAGCTCTACAATGATGTATGAACATGCAAGATGGAACTCCAAGACAACAAGAAGATGATGGTATCCTTACCTAGAGTGCCAATTACACTTCAATTCCAAGCAATTCAAGCCAAAATCTACAATTTGAGCTCAACTCTCACTCTTCTCCCTCACTTCTCTTGTTGGTCGGCTAGGAGCTCAATTGGGCTGATGAAATGTTTTGATTGAGTTGTAAACAAGTCTCTAAGTGTGTGTGATGTAGTGGCCACTGAGTGGCAATTCCGTAAATAAGTCTAAGTTCTCGATTAACTCGTTTCAATCTAATTTAATCATTCCTAATCAATTTTCAGATAAAAATATCATTAAATCACAAATATTATGCTGATTACAAAACATCAAACGGTTTCTAAATCGGCCGCCGATAAGGCCTTCAATTAGCATTTTAAACATAAAATGCAAACAGATAATCATACACTCAAACAGATGCAATACGCAATTCAATAGACAAACTCATTCAGTTTCAGTTTCATTCAGTTTGTTCAGTAGTTCATCCAGTTCACTTATCAGTCATTAGGAGTTCAGTTTCATGGTAATCAGTATATAATTCAGTGGTTAATGGTAATCAGTACGAGGGTTGTTACAAACGCATATTCAGATTTCAAATCAGAAACAGATTCTTATACATGTTCATATTCTTAATCAAAGTTCGTACATTACACATTATAATGCGTAGCACATCCATTAGCGTTAACAAATCCGATGACCCACGAGGGGATGGCCATAAAGCATTTCGATGTCTTACGTGCACAGAGGCGTTTCTGATGACCCATAAAGGGACGGCCACAAAGACATTTCGATGACTCATGTGTACAGAGACGTTTTTGATAACCCATAAAGGAATAGCCATAAAGACATACCGATGACCCATGATGACCCATAAAGGGACGGCCATAAAGGTATTCCGATGACTCATGTGCATAGAGACGTTTCTGATGACCCATAAAGGGACAGCCATAAAGGCATATCGATGACCCATAAAGGGACGCATATCATGTGATGCTAAGGATGCCACGAACACATTTCAGAGACTTGGACAATCATTCGTTCATATAAAACGTAGTATTTCATAAAACTGACCATTCATATTATCTGAAAATAACTAAAGTCAAACATAACTTTACGGAGTTATTACTCACAAATAACAGATGGCTCCAAGTAGACGAATAGAGTAGGCAATTTAGATATCTTGTGGTGCGTGACCTACACAGGTACAAAACGAACACGTACTAAATTACACACTCGGAAACAGTAATTTAACTCTTTCTTATCTTGGTGTGTTTTTACTTCTTATCGTCATTATGATGTCTTAATCTTAGCCTAGGAATGCCTAGGATGTAATGAGGATGCTAAAATGCACTCGAAAATACTTAACAAAAATTGCTGAAAATAAGGGTCTTGCTTGAGCACAACCTTCTTCACTCGAGCGGACATGCAAAATGCGAGTGGTCGCTCGAGCGCACATTCCTTCGCTCAAGCAACTTGTAAACTTTGCAAAAGTGTTGGTTGCTTGATTTTTCCGCTCGACGCTCGCTCGAGCGTGAGACTCATACCCTCACTCTAACGCAACTTTTGTCACTCGAGCGGTCTGCAAAACATGCAAACTTCTGGGAGCATGCATTTTACGCTCGAGCGGACTTTTGGTCGCTCGAACGGAAGTGCAAAAATAAAGGTGGTCGCTTAAGTGCAGGATTTATCACTTGAGCATGGAAGCAGAATTCTGAAATTTTTAGAATTGCTTCCAAGCTTCAAACTCAACCCCAAAGCTGTAAATTATGTTTTCTTTGGCCAAAAACTTAAGGAAATTCTTGTAAACTTGCAAAACATCATGAATTAAGAATCATTACTCAAAATCAAGGCCCAAAAGCAAGTAGATTTTTCAAATTCAAACTTAAATTATGAGTATACACACCATGCATGTGTTATCATGAACTCAAATATTCCCAAACATGTACAAATGAAGTGTTAAAGTGCAAAACCACAATGACCTCCCACAACTTAACAAAAATAGGCTCTTGTATGTAAGAATTTGTTGAAATCAAAACTCAAAATCCATGAATTATGTATGCATGTATATAATTAGCTCATTTCTTCCATGATTAACATAATTCTAACTTATTTTCTTCAATTTCATGTAAATATTCTTACATGACTCATGAATTCACTTCCAGTGTACCTTATTTCCAAGATTTAAGGGAAATGTTCATACCTAAGGTGTGAATTCAAAGGGTTCAAGCTTGATTCTCCAAGAATACTCCTAGTTGAGCTCAATCTCTTCTTCCTTCTCTCTCTCTCTACGTTTTGTTGACTCAAAGATAATAAAATGAGAGTGTGAGTCATGTTCCTTAATCATCTTAAGCCTTATATAGGCTTGCTTAGTGGTGATTAATTAACCTTGGCTTAAGCTATTCATATTGGCATTAAATATTCTAATTTAATCGTTCTGAACTGAATTTTAATTAAACCTACCATTAAATTCTAAAAATTCTAATTATCACATAAATCAAGTCAATTTCTGAATTAGATGCCAATAAGGCCTTCAATTCACAATCCGTAACGAAAACATGAACATGTCTTTTTACGTCAAACAGATACAAATACAAATAAGGCAAAACACACATGCAATTTAATTTGGAATTTCTCTTTTATTGATTAAGCTTATTTAACCACAAATTAACGTAAATCACAGATCGAGATTGTTACAAATAAATTACAAATGATTCATGATTCTTATATATATCCACTATTCACGAAATCAATATCTTGGTCAGTGTAAGAAATTCTGAGAACATATATCTTCCATGTCAGATTGCTTTTGGATGGTATGCCTCAACCATACAAATTTGAGTATTTGGTGTTTTTTTTTTATTTTTTTAATACTAATTCTTTGTATATTTTTATGGATGATTATGAACAACTTGTTTGTTGTATTTATTTTGCATGCAATGAAGAAACCTACAGACTTTACCATCTTCATGAATGCCTCATTTACACACACAACCATCCAACTAATTCGTTAAACAAATTGAACCACCTCATTATTTCTCTCCACCACCTACCTCATTTAAAGCTATTGAAAATAGACTCTATACAAACATAGTGCCATGCCTGTATATGTCATAAAGAGGTGAAGGAAGTGTGCATCATTCAAAGAAACAAAAATCAAAATCAGCCATTTCCATTTTGTACCAAAACCAGTCAACTTGGGGTTGACCGGCCGATCAACTGGCCATTCTTTGTGAATTCCATTTTTCTGTTGCACTTTCTTTTCACACCATTAGGTCACCTCACACTAAAATTTACAATCTCTAAAATCCATTATTCACATTTAACACATTCCCAATCAAATTCAACATATATTCACAACATCATGCCTAGAACCAAAAGAGGAAGACCAGAACATGGTGAAACCTTCAACCCTCCACCACGCCAACAACAGCAACAACAACGTCAAATGTCAACTTATCCAACTACTGATTTTCTCACTTACAATCATAAACAAGCCTTTCATAGTTTCTGCAACTGACTTATTGTCACCGGGAGAAGGCTAAATCTGTCTCGTCAATATAATCCTTTGTTGGTTAACAAACTTAAGACTATGGGGTGGATAAATTTAATCAATCTACCACAAAAGGTATATCCTCGTCTTGTGTCTTTATTTTATGTTCACTTGAAAACTATTAATGAAGAAGATGAGAATTTAGTATTATGTCTTATGTCAAAGGTAAGGTTATTGAATTTGACATCTCCACTTCGGCACAAATTATTGAAGTTGACCAAGGGGATATGCACATCTATTTTCACAGTGAGTCTGACCTACTTGATATTGTTGGCAACATAAGTGAAGTATATACTACTATTTGTGAGAGGAGATTTACCAACAATAATTTACAAGCAAGACATTTGAAACCCCACCTTTGTATTCTCCAACGATTTATAGTAGAAAATGTCACTCCCAAAAGAGGACATTTTGATGATGTTCCAATTTTTTATGCTTATTTGCTATATTATTTTGAAGCTGGACACAAATTAGATTTATTCTATATACTAATGAAAGAAATCATGGTTACAAATCTTGGTCATATCACTAGCTGGTCACTAGTTTTTGGAGCTCTGCTGACTAAAATTTTCAAAGTTTTTAAGATTAGACTTGTAGGTGAAGCAGAGACTAAAATCTCTTCAGCGATTTCGGAGTACACACTGACCCGAGCTGGTGGCACTGAAAATTTATTGCAAAGTCTGAATGCTGGAAATGCACCAACAGATGATGCTTCCAAAGACCCCCATGGCAATGCCATGCCAGCAGGCAAACAACCTCAATACTGGACTGATTTTTTGACTATGGAACAAGAACGACACAATCAGCGCGTTCAATGGGAACAACAAATGGAAAATCAGTTCAATGCATTGGGTAATCAGTTTGATGCATTTGCCACTACTCAGAACTCATTAATTCAACAATTTTGTGAGTTTCGTGTGGACACTGAAAGACATCATGAAGTAACAAGCAATCGCATTGATCAAATTGAGTATCGAGTTAGTGACATCTACTATCACTACTTCCCTCCACCACCACCTAACAATGACCTTTGACGTGTTTGGATGAGAGATTGGATGTATCTCAAATTTATGTGATTTTTGGTTGTTTTGAAGATGTACTACTACATTTTGTTTTTCATTTTTGTGTTTGTTGTACTACTTTTTTTTCTTTTTGTTATTTATTTATTTATTTTTTTATGGATGTATTAATAATATCTCTATTTATATTTTTGTTAGTTTGTACTAGTAGTACGTGGTTTTTTCTTTTTTTCTTTTTTTATGGATGAAGAACTCGTATGTGGTTTGATATTTTATTGATGGATATAGTTAAAACCAATACAGTTGGTGTTGGAATACAAAATAGAGATAGGTTGGTAAGTATTAGTTAACCAAACATAAAACCAATACTAATTTGATAGATACAAGTAATAAAACCAATACACTTGTGTAGACACCCCATTTTTGACCGACCTTAAGACTTAGACATCATCGATTGAGCGCTCGGTGATTGCGTATTTTGTGCTCGTTCTGAGGTTACGGAGTCTCGGCTGAGAGCCTTGCCTTCGGACTTCGGGACTTTGTTGTGCTTTGCCTCGGTTTGCGAACCAAGTTCTATTTTCTCTTCCTGAAGGGAGGGAGAGGTCTCGTAGACCATCTCTCAGTGGCCGTAGGCTACTTTTCGTGGTCGTAGACCACTATTCCCGTTTGGAGACCAGTTTCTGATTTTTTGAGCCATCGGCCGTGCGCCTCGGTTCGAGACCGCTTAACTTTCTCCGTTCGCTCCGGTTTTTGGCACACACCTTGTTTCCTCTCTCTAGAGGGACACTGTGTCCCGGGAGACCACCTTCGTGGTCGCGCGCCACTTTCGATGCTTAACAGTCAGTTTTCGGGGCACCCGACTGCGCGTTTTGGCTCCCAAACCCTCGTTTTGCATCCGTCTTGGTTCATTTTGGCGTGGACCCTATTTTCATTGTTTGGGAGGTGGTACAAGGGTGGGAGATCACCTTTTCTCCTTGGAGACCACTTTTCTCTCCGCTTGTCGGTTTTCTAGTTTTCTTGTCGGAAAGCTGGTTTTCTTGGTTTTTGGGCCACATTTACTAGTCTCCCACCCCACTACTAGCTTGCATTCAATCGGGAGACCACCAAATGGGGCCATCGACCAGTTTTTTTTGAGTTGAACCTTTTGAACCCTTGTTTTAGCTTCTTGAGCAAGCTTGAACCTTTTGAACCTTTGTTTTAGCTTCTTGAGGAAGCTTAAACCTTTTGCACCTTTGTTTTAGCTTATTAAGGAAGCTTGAACCTTTTTTAGCTTCTCCAAGAAGCTTGAACCTTTTTTTAGCTTCTCTAAGAAGCTTGAACCTTTTTTAGCTTCTCCAAGAAACTTGGCCCTTTACTCTTAGCTTCTAAGAGAAGCTTGACCCCTTTGGTCTAGCTTTCTCAAGAAGCTTGACCCTTTTGGTTTAGCATCCTTAAGAAGCTTGGCCCCTTTGCTCCAAGCTTCTAAGAGAAGCCTTGGACCTCTTCTTCTATAAGAGAGACCCTCCTCTCCATTTGCAAGGGTTGAAAAAAATTTGTCTAAGACAAACATATATCTCTCTTTATATCTCTATATTTTGAGCTCCAAAAGTGCATTGTTCTTGACCTATTACACCACACCTCATAGCCACACACCTCCACTATTCATCTAAGGTTCTTGGAGGTCATTTTCAGAGGTTAAAGAGTTGGTTCTTGGTCCAAGAACCTGCTGGTTTTGCAGCTGTGCATCAAGGGTGAGAACCTATCCATTTATTCCCCATTTTTGCTTAAGGTTTTAGACCCATTTGAATATTGTTTCGAGCTTAGTGTATAACTGATAAAAGTTCTAATTTTGCATGCTCTTGATCTTTGTTTAAGATCACTTTTGTGTTTGGGGTTTTTTACCCCCTCTTAGGCCTTGTTTGGCCTCATTTTTGTGCCTTTTTTGTGAGCTTCGGGACCACCTTGTATTGGCCTTCTCACCACTAAAATCCAGAGAAATTTCAATGGTGGGGATGGTATTTTGAGGTCCTAAGCAGGAGAGGGGTGACCCTCTCCCTTGTTGTCTAGTTTACTAGCATTTTGGCCTATCAAATGAGCACATATTTGCATGCATCCCAAGCTTGGTTCAGGATTTTTTTGGTGGTTTTTAGGACCTGCATAAGCTCTGTCCATAGGTGGTTTGGTCCCTTTTTGCTTGCTTCTTGAATGTGTAGAGTAACCCCTCTTATAGCTTATCAAAGGAGCATATCATTCTTGCATGTATTGGTCATGTTTCAGTGGGTTTTTGGTCATATTTTGGCATGGTATACTTCTATTTTTGTGGTTCGGTGACCTCTCATGTGCTTCATATAGTTGTAGTGCAGATCATGGTTCACTAACTTGTTTTGCATGACGTTTTGGCCGCCTTTCCTAGCATATTTTGGCCATGCCTTAAACTAATTTTGTGCATGTTTTGGACTGCCTTAGCTCTGTTTTTGGGTCTCATGGTCGATGATGTTTTTTTTGCATGCCTATAGTTCAATATCCATGCTTAACTTTGAGTTTTGAGGTCCATCGCATGCATATACTGAGGTGTTTTCATGTTTTGGGGCCATTGCACATCATATTTCAAAGCTTATATGTATGCCATATTCCCATGATTTCCACTCTTTAAGTGCATTAGAGAGTCGGGCTTGTATGCCTCATTTACCGACCATTGCATGGGCTTCGTTTGAATGCATTCCGAGCCATCATTTCAGAAAAATTTCCCACTGTCTTGGACCTGTCTAGGGTCTGTTTGGGGTTGGTTTTGCCATTTGTGCATTGCTTTGTGTACCTCTAGTGTAACGCACTTCACTAGTTTCGGTATTCAAGCCAGTTAACATGCATCGTGTGAAGTGTTTGCATGATTCAGGACCATTGTGTATCATATTTTAAAGCTGGATCATGTGCAATTCTATGCCATATTTCATCATTTGCCATGCTTTGTTAAAGTTGCATGTTGTGCCTTAGGATCGGTCCTTTGCATCCGTGCATGTTTGCATGTATCTTGTTGCCTCATTTTCATCATATGGCCACTGATTTGAGTGGGGCTGAGGTCTACTCACTTTAGTTTAAGTCCATATTGCATTGCGTATGCCATATAGTTCGTGTGCATTGAGTATGCCATTCTCAGTTCATAGCATTGCGTATGCTAGTTGCATGTTTGCATATCATCCCTCGCATGCCAGTATGATTAGGTTGCATTGCATTTAGGGTTGCATGTTAGTCACACTGTGTATGCCATCTCATTGCATTATGTTTGGAGTAGGGTTAGTCCAAACACGGGAAATGAGGGACGTTTCGTACTCCAAGTGACGAAATGTGTCTCAATTCCCAGTCGCCGACACTCCGGATTATCCATGATGAAGTTTAGGCCTTGTTATGCTTATATGTGCATTCATTTCACATTGAGTCGTGCAATTCAACTCCTCGGCCATCATGCATCGAGATGCGTGATTGGTGGCACGAGGACCGAGGTCTACACTCCCTAGAGCTTGTGCAATGACGGAGAGAGTGGTCGTGCACACATGTGTTGAAAATACTTTGTTGTGCCCCTTTCTTGCTCTCTGTTGCAGCAAATCAGAATCCAGTAGCAAAAACTAGTCAGCAGCCTTCAGAAGTTTTGTATAGTGTTCTGGGATCAATTGCAAACAGAGGCAAATTGGGGCATCGCGAGGAATTTCCCAACAAAGCGACCCGAGCACGCATGCATCTTTCATCATTCGGAACAAGAGCTGAGGTAGTCCGTTTTATAGCTCGCATGCTAGTTTATTCGCTTTCCTAGTTAATTTGTTAATTAATTAGGGTTTTGTAATATTTAATTAGCTAGAGTAATTAATTATTTATTCGGACTGTATTATTCATTCGGACCCTCCGAGCGAGGGCAATTGTGTAATAAGTGTGTGTGTGTGTGTGATGTATGTCCTCCAACCCTACGTCTTTCTCCCTTTTATTTACCAGCTTATGATGGTTAGTTTAGGGCATGTTTCAATTAGCATCTATATGTTCGCATGTTTGCATTCATTCATATGTATTGCATGCACCGGGCTCGGCGCATCATACTAACTGCATTGTATTCCAATTCCAAGTTGAATACGTGTTAGCTGTAGCATCTCATATGCCATTCTTAGGATAGTCGAGCCTATTTGTAGTTGCATTTTGCATGTGTTGCATTAGCCATACTAACATGAACTAGGATCATACATTGATTACTAACTAGTTTCTGTTTTGGCTCGGAGTACTCGGTAAGTGTTTATGCTTTAGCATCCTTGCATGCGTGTGAGTGACTGCCATGATAGCATGTTTACCATGAGGCTAACTGCTTATGTGATATACCTGCCTGAATGCCTGTGGGTGAAGGTTGGATTATCTTAATTGGAATAATGCATTGACTGTGAGTTTTAAGCCCACTTGATAGTGGCAAATCACCATGTTTTCTAAGCCCACTTGAGGGTGGCAAAATCCGCATTTTAGCCTACTTACGAGTAGCAAACCGCTTTCAAAAACAAACATGAGATGTTTTGTTCCAATTCAAACGACCCAGTCTATACTTGTATGCTGTGTGCATCACATAGTAATTCTAAGCTAATAACCGGAATAAGAACACATAATGTTTTCAAAACTTGATATCATGGTTAGTAGAGGCCAATCTTTGATCGAGCGAGTGGGGGTGCTCACGAAGTGACCTTCCCCAATCGTACCCAAGTTCCCGAACCGAGACGACTTTGGTGATGACGGACACGTGGCCTTAGGCACGAGTCAGGGTTTCCTAAATTCTCCCAAAATAAATATTTAGGTGGCGACTGTGTATCTGGCAAAGCAGTCCATATTTGGCACTTCTTTCAAAAAAAATCTATTTTCAAAAACGATTTGCCAGATTTGGACTCTTTCATGATTCATCGGTCTTGCATTGCACTCTGCGAGATTAGATACAGGACCGTGACATTAAGTCCTGAACTGTAGTGAGCCCAATGAACAAAACGGGATTCCCTTCCGAGACGTTCGGGGACGTCTACAACTTGGTGATCATAAAAGATCATTCATATGTTATTTCTCAAATTTTTAACCCACCATCAACATATATGTTATAAAAATAGATTTAACTATAAAATATAAAAAGCAGAAGAAGAAGAAGAAGAAGCATATTCAACTGTTGAATTAAAAAAGATTTGATGTCTTTAGGTGTCACCATTACTGAATTGAAAAGTACAAGTACGATAACATCTTCAAATGAAAAGGAAAACATAGATAAGAAGTAAAAATTTAGAGACAAGTAGAGAAAATAAAGGGGGAGGCCCATAAAGAAAGTTCCACAAATTAATCCTCAAAATGCAATACAGAAATACACTGCAAATCATTTAATTGAAATCATGGTCTTTATCAAATAGTCAAGGAAATTTATTTGTTGATCGAAATAAGATTTGCCGTTGAAGCTCTTCATAATAGGCCCTTTGCATAGGATTTAAATTGGCCATGTCCATTGACATTATTTTATGATCCTCATTTCGTTGTTCTCTTTCATTCATCATAGATAATATTTTTAGTTGTTCTTCCCTATCATCGGCCCTTCTTCAACGTTCTGCAGCCTTCTGTTCACGTTTTATTGCCTTTTGTTGATCTCGCTCAATAGTTCTAGCGGACATAGTTGACAACACTTCAACAATTTTAGATTGATTGGCAGCCATTTCATCAAATCTAACATTATGAATTGTTTGATTCTTCAACTTTTCTTTCGCAGCCTTAGTATCAATTGGTTGTGTTGATGTATTAGTCGGTTGTTGGTCCTTCTCAATATTGTTGTTGGGTTGAAAAGGCTCATCTTCAGTTGCTGGATTTGAAAATAGAGAAGGTTGTGGCATGACTTTTTTGGGTTGTATTCTAATTTCATCTCACTTACAACTTTGGCGCAAAATATCCTAACTTGTATCAAATGTAAAGTGTTTTTTCTGTATTGCATAATACATACGCTTAACTTCAGTGACCTAAAAAATTAAAATTATAAACATTTCGTTAAAAAATAGGCTAAGAACTTAAAAAATTGATATTTAATAATAGAAATGAAAATTACCATGTCTGCCTCAGTTGTTCCACTTTGTTGCCTCAATTGGATTTGTTCAAGAAAATCACAGAATTTATTAATTACTTTTTGCATGACAGATCAATGGTGAGACAAAGAAATATAGTTTCAATTTGATTCATCATTCAATTGTGAACTAAAATAAACAAGTACTCATTCCCAGAATATTGCCATAGTTTGACTATTACCAGCAATGGGATCTTGAGAAACGACTAACCAAGATCTACATAAAGTTTCATCTTTTATAATGGTGAACGCTTTACCACGAGAAACACGAGAAGTTTTCGAAATAAAAGTAACATCATTGTTCTGCTCTGAAATTTGTGATTTCTCAAACATTTCAAAATCTTTTATAATTTTAAGATAAAATTTGTACAAATAAATAAGTTTAAAAAATTCAATAGGATACAACACCCAACACATAGTGAAATAAATTGTAAAAGAAACAAAAAAAAAATTTAATAAATAAGTAAAAAATTGAAGAAATAATATAGACTGAAGATCATATAATGAGAAGACAAATGAAACAAAAAGTGAAGCTTGAAGTTAACAATGACAGAGAAAAAAGAAATTGTAATGATATTGTAAAATTAAAAGACTGGTAGAGTCTTATTTTACAGGCCACAGCAACGGTAACTTTGTCAAATCCTCAAAACCAACGGTAACCTTATTGGAGTTGCACCCTGCTAAATGAATGGCTAATTTTGGTACAAATTTAAATCTACATACAATGCATTTGCCTCTGATATCCATTCATCAATGTTGGTATTGAATTTCGTCTTGGTGCCACAAAAAGCAAACAACTTTGCAAGCTAGTTCGTAGTCTAAACCATGGCTATGTTCTGGGAATTGTTCAGTAAGTCGAATGACCGGGGGGACAACTGGCCAGACGTCCAGCCGGTCATCCAGTGGGTCCCACTTCCAATGTACACGCACAGTAAACTGGTGAAAATTGGTCCAGTTCCTCAGTTTGGTGAAAGATTTGGAATGTTCTCAATTTGATACAGTTTTGATGAAACCATTGGAAGCCAAAAAAGTATACTTTTGCATCAAATTTAAATTTGATGATAGATTTGGTTAAATGTTGGAGATGGCCTAAGCAGGTCATCAAATAGGTTACATAAAAGAATCATAACTTTTTTTAAATATCATAACAATTACTACAATAAATCATAACAATATAATAATATACACCACGGTGTCATAATAAGGACACTATTAATCATAATAATAGGATGACGCATAACAAATGTAGTTATTTATAACAAATTATCATAACATTTTTTATTATGATTCACCATAACAAATCATAACTTTTACTAATGAATCATAATTGTAACATTTTTTCCAAAATCATAATATTAACAAAATATTATAACTTTTACTAAAGAATCATAATGATAGAACGTTGATTGTAACTTTTTTTCAAAAATCATTACAACATTAACAAAACATGAGTACTTTTAAAATTTCAAACACAATTGATTGTGTAATTAATTGGTATAGCATATAACACAAATATCATAACACTATCCTAAGTTTTGTCATTATAGCACAAGCCATTGTATATTCGATTGGCATGAAAGAGTGAATGGAAAATCATAATTGATTGCAAAATCTGTTGGGTTGAAAGACCATAATTAATTGTACAATCGACTAGTAGCCATTGTAAATCAAAGGGGTTTTAAACAATCACCATTGATTGTACAATCCATTAGAATATAAGGAAGATTCAACAATCACAATTAATTTAGTGGTGTCATTTAATTAGTTATTATTGATATCATTATTTCATATTGATTAAGTAAAAATTGTGATTTTTAATCGATTGAGCAAAGAGAGAGAAAAAAAAATGTAAACATTTAAGAATTCTGTTAACAATATTCATGGAATTGAGAATATTATATTATGTGTATGTTGAATAATATTACCCATAACACCATCCAATGCTATAACCTAAGCATCCTTTGTTCTCCTATCCTATATATCTTCAAAGACAATCCTTAATACTCGGAAAATTGAACATAAAGTCATTCACAGAGAAGTCTTTCAAATGTTTGTTGGATTTAAATCATATAGGCACATTTGAAATGATTCTTTCTTGAAACTTGATCCAATCGGATGTCCATCATTAAACAACCATTCATTTCTCACTTTCCACAGTTCCCAAAAAATTACTATACATCCCAAACCACTTCAATTTTCTTTCTCATAAGAAAATTAAGCCACCACAAGAGTAATTGTTTGAAACATAAACAGATTTCAATAAACAAATACAAAATTGCAATCTCATATCAGTTACATAAGTACAAAATTCAATTATCCACATATCAGATTTCACACACTCAAGCCAAATTTCAAGTATATATATATAATCAAAACAACTATCAAATCAAACAAACATAAAAAACCTAAAACTATTCATATCATATCATATTTTCCTAATTTTAGAAACCAGCCTAATGAGTTCACAAAGGTGAAAGGGCAGTTCCGAAGAAAGGGAAACAAGAATCGAGAAAGGAAATAGGGTTAACAAAAGGGGTTTTCAGTCTAGGATTTCATAAAATGGAGATGGAGAAAGGGAGAGAAACAAGTTGCACAGAGAAAGAGAGAAAGAGACATACCTTGAGGCGAAGTCGAGAACATAGTTGTGTTCGCAGGATTGTCTTCCAGGGCGGAGAAGATCATCAGAGTCGTGTCTAAAAAACGAAAGGGTTTTGGAAAAACAACGTGTAGACGGTTTGTGGAAAGAGGACAATCGATAAAGAAAAAGGGGGACGAGAGCCGTTGATAACATAATTCAACACTTAAAAATGAATAATTAATTAAAATTATTTGATAATATAATTAATATTATTTAAAATTTTAAGTTTTTGTTCAGAATATATGTTAAAATTTAAGAAAATTATAAATTATATGAAATTTATTTAATTTTGACTGAATTTGTAAGTACTAAATATAAGTATTGATATATATTATTATTAACTTCTCATTACCACTACCGCTACCACTACTATCACTATAACCACCACCATCACAACACTGTCACCGCCACTACTACCACCACCACCACTATTACCACTATCCTATCCACCACCACTATAGTCATGCCACCATAATTACTACTACTATTACCACCACCATGCCACCACTATTATCACTACCATGCTGCACCATCACCACCATGCCACTGCTACCACTACCACTATCACTACCATCATCGCTGTCGTTACCACCACCACCATCACCACTACTATTATCACTTTCATCACAATTACCATAAACACTACGATAATTTTACAATCACTACCATCGCTACCACAACCACCATTATGCCACCGCCACCGCCACCACTATCACCACCACCAGCACAATATAAAAATTAAAATGTACAATTTGAAAATAATAAATTTTAAATTTGATCTTATATCAAACAGCTTTTTAACTTAACAAATTTAGCATTCAGATTTCAATAGTTAATTTTCAGTCTTCAGTTTTCAATTTTTAACTTTATCAAACATCACCTTACATATATGTTTTAATAAGTGAACTTATTGTCCAATAAGTTCTATGATAAGTGTTTTTTATCAAACATTATTAAAAGTATCACTAATTATTAATTTTCAGTGACAATTTGAAAATTTTATCACAAAAAATGTTCTTAATTATAAATTTTAACAACAGTTTAAAATTGTGATTAATTTATAACTTTTAGCGATAATTTAAAAAATCCATCACAAAAAAGTCACTAATTATAAGTTTTAGTGACAATTTATAAAAATCGTGATAAAAAAAGTCACTAATTGTCAATTTTATACAAAAAAATCGTCACCAAAAATTATTTTTAGTGACAATTTTATTAGGACTTATTTTTAATAGGACTTATAAGAATTAAGTCCAACTATTAAGATCTATTGATAGTTACCCAAAGAAAAATGTAACCGGTTGAATAGGTATACAATATTTCTAATCAAATTATTTAATAGTTTAGATTTATTTGTAAATATCTAATGGTTTAAAAGTAATGTGCACTATTTAATGAGGTGCACATCTTAACAGCTCCTATGATGTTTGATTATGTCTCAAAATAGTATTTATTACGACTCATTATGGTAATTTTAGTTATGACCAAAATGGTCTTTGGCTTTGACTTTAATTTGTGTTAATTACAACCCAATGTGACTACACTCAATGTGAAAATAATATTTATATATTATTTTTTGATCATATATTTTATATAATGTCTAAAAGAAGTTTATTAAAAAATTTCAATCAATAGTCATTTACAAAAGAAAAAATAAACAAATTGTGATTATAAAAATGAATATTTTAGTACAAAATACGGACAAAACTTTTGTAATAATGTGATTAGATAAATTTTACAGTTAAATTTTTATTATATATATGTGACTCTTTCTTAATAGGATTTTTGCGTCAACTACTTAATGAAATAGCATAGTCTATCTCCAGTTCATTTTGTCGATTAGACCATGTTGTTTAGGCTTGTAGGGCCTACCATGGGTCTCGTCTCAATAATTTGAATTGTTCATTTTTTAAACCATAACGTATAGATTATCCATGAAAAAAATCAAATCAATTCAATAATCATATTAACGTTAATTTATTACAATTATTTCCTAAAAAATAAATAATCTAATTTTCAAATAATATTTGTGGTGAAAGCTAGTGGTAAATTGAAATGATAGCGGGTCAAATTGAAATTGTGGTCATAGCTAGTGATTTAGACTGAAATGATAGTGGTTTAAATTGAATTGGTAATATGAAAGTGAACCCAAACTTGCATGGGTTATGGACCATTACCATGTTGGATTCCATTTAAAATAAATCTAAATTACATTATGTATTTTTAGCAAACACTTTTATAATATTTTTATTTTGTGCATATAATTATGCAATCAAAAGTCTATCGGTATTTAATGATATTATGAGTTTTTTTTTTTTACAATCGATTCACAACTTTTTTTCAAAAATTTGCCTCCAAGCAAGATATGGCAACATCAAAAAGCCATATAGCATAGGAGCTCACATTTTTTGGCCTACTCTCTTATTTTTATTTCCAAATCCGGTTTACTTTTAACGAATTGAGATCCTATCTCCATTACACGTTTGTGAGGAAAGTAAAGAGGATAGGAACCTTGTGGTTTTTTCATTACATAATCTAACGGTTGTGAAAAAACTATCCCAATAGATGTAACACATTTCCTTAATTTTAAATAATAAACAAATAACATAATTATTTTATATCCATCGAATATATAATGGAGAAGATCATGATTCACTTTGAACTGTATATCTTTTGGACCCTTTGCCCACTCAGAAGTGAATTCGAACCACTGACACCAAGGATTTTTAATCCTTTGCTCTACCTAGCTGAGCTATGTGAACCACATCTCAACAAACTTCAGCATTGAGACTTGCACGTCAAAATACCCAAGTACACATTTCCTTATTTTTGGCATTCGAATTCTATTTGGCCAAGTACAGAAAACTTCTAGAAAAAATATTGCACGTCACACATGTTGCCTAGCCTCTAAACCCATTTTAGTTACGTCAACTAGGATGATGATGTCTAGTTAGGTTAAGCACACAACACATCACAAAAATTAACACGCTCGACTCTCAATAGACTTCAGGCATTACCTTAAAAATGTGGCCCATCTCTATGATCTCAAAACAGAGGTGGTGAAGACCTTACACGCACTACACTAGAGTCAAGTGCACTTTTGCTCTAACCTCTCGGCGCTACACTACTTTAAAAATAAACACTTCAGGCTCCACCTTATCTTTAATGTGCAAGTCTGTTGACAGTGTATGCAATGATAAGATTCAAACCTAGACATTAGGGATGGCAATTTAAACCTGGCCCGACGAGGACTCGACCCCCCAACCCCGATTAAAATGATTTTTTCCCGAAAAATACCCCCAACGGGCCGGGAATGGTATTTGAAAATGAATCCCCGATAATATTCGGGCTAGGGACGGTGATATGTATTTTAGCCCCGGCCCGGCCCGGCCCCAACCTCATCCCGTCCCCGGCCCCGTTTTTCCCTGAGCCGAAATTACATATATACCCCCTATATCTATTCATTTATATACACCTAACCCTCCTAATCAATGAGCAAAAAGACCAGACAGAGAGAGACACTGCCGAATTAGTGAGAGAGAAAGAAAGGAAAGAGCAAAGGTGAGGAGAAGATCTGAGAAGAGAGAACAAAGAGAGGGAGGGAGGGAGAGAGAGAGCATAGAGAGAGAGTACCAAACCACTGAATCACTCTCTCTCTTCTCTCCCA
Source organism: Camellia lanceoleosa (assembly GCA_025200525.1). Taxonomy (NCBI): domain Eukaryota; kingdom Viridiplantae; phylum Streptophyta; class Magnoliopsida; order Ericales; family Theaceae; genus Camellia; species Camellia lanceoleosa. The sequence continues at coordinate 129,203,124 of CM045759.1, read as the reverse complement.
GCAACCGTCGCTTCCGCTCCGCACCACCGCAGCGATTGTCTCTTCTCTCCGCAACAACCGTCGCCGCCTCCTCCTCGCCTCGTCTCGTCTCGTCTCCACCACGGCAGATCTCTCTCTCAAATCTCTCTCTCTCTCTATCTCTCTACTCAGATCTCTGTGTGTGTGTGATGTTGATGATGTTGTTTGATGATAATGTTGTTGCTAAGATCTCTCTTTCTACGCAGATCTGTGTGTGTGTGTGTGTGTGATGTTGATGATGTTTGATGATGATGTTGTTGCTGTTATTTTTTTTTTTTTGGTCCGGGGAATTTTAGGAGTCGGGAAAACTCGATCCCCATTAGAGGACGGGATGGGAACGGTAATAGGTTCTCCGTCTGGAATCGGGGCCGAGGACGGGAAAGTTTTTATCATCGGAGATCGGGGACAGGGAGTGTGATCCCCGGCCTCACCCCGGCCCGTTGCCATCCCTACTAGATATCACACCTTATAAGAGAGCGCATGTTATGAGTTTCATGCCATAGCTGCTAACTATTTGTCCCTTCTTTCTTTTTTGTTTTTTGGTATCAAGAGACACCACAATGGCTGGCAATTCATGTCATCCTCTCCCCAAAATCACCGTCACCAATGCACTCTGACCGGCACGAAGTAGTGAGAATCTCAAGACAGCCATGTGAATCACAAAATGAATTGTCCTTGCATCTTGCATTAGTTAATTTTCCTTCATAAAAATATATGTATATATATATAAAGAGCAAATAAAGAACTCGGTCACGTCATCTTCAAAAAAAACTGAGTGGAATAATTACTTGCATACTAAAACTTACACCTCGAGTGGCAAAAAGTACCACTTACATAGCCATATAATTTAATTCACCCATAAGAAATTCACAATGGCTAATTGCTAGATAGGATCACAGTAAACAAGCCTTAAAACCCTTCTCTAATTCTTGTGCATTCAAGTTCTTCCCTATGAACACAATCTTGTTCGTTCTTGGTTCATTGGGACCCCACAACCGATCAGGTGAACCTTGGAATATATCATGAACTCCCTGTTTAATGAACACCGGTACAGAAAAATCTGTCAATAATAAACTCCTGTAGCAGCTAAGTTAAAAAAATTATATATATATATATATTAAGAGAAACTAAATAATTTCTAGGAAGTAAATATGTAGGAATAAAATTATATAAAGAAATAGAAAACACCAAATAAAAATGAAAAACAATTTCTGGCTAAAGGTTGTTGAGTTAAATGTTGGCACAGACCAAGAGAATAAAACTGGAAATATTACACATCCATGAGAAGATAAATAGTCACTCATCTAGGATCAACATAGAACATACAGTTAAATTTGAAACAAAAAGTTTGAGCTTGAGGAAACATTAAGGTGGAAGGGAATGATGGCAGCATAAGCAGAGAGGTTCAGATGGAACAAACTCAGGCTAGATTACAAGCAATGCTAAAAATTGAGACAGACCGCACCAAAAAAAAGACATACGGCTTTTATTGGACTTAGTTTGCTTCAAGTTTGGTCAAATGTCTAGTTCAATGTCGAAGCAGGGAAAAAAATTTATAAAATAGGACTCTTAGCTTAAGGGTCTTCCAAGAGATGTAACGTGAATCCGTATAACATAGCAGACTATAGTTACTAAGATAAATTTGATAAACTTGACATCACAAGCACTTTCTTTTTTTATTTTTTGGAAAGTTACACCACAAGTAAATTCTGAAACAAATATATATCATAGGTGGGTTTTCAGCAGTCAAGAATGAAAGATTATTGAGAGAATAAATGAGCTTAAAACATTAGCAATTGGAGAGGGTCTAATCACCTGAAAGACAAATCGCTCATTCATACCCTCAACAGATAGGAGACCTTTCATCCTATATATGTCATCACTTCGTTCCAACAACAATGTACCCAGCCACATGTTAGCCTGAAAATTAAACAAGAGAGCTCTGTATAGTCCATCATTATCATTTATTAGTTTTTAACCCCGATAATAATAATAATAATAACGGTAAATGACACTTTTTACCCTCGAACTTCCATTTCTAATTTAATTTTGGTCCCTCACCTTTTATTTGCAACAATTAAGTCCCCATTTTTAACTCACATTTCAATGTAGTCCACTTGTCGCTTATCGTTAAAAGAGTTGAAAGGAAAGTTCTCACGTAAAGACCACATGAGCACATTTTAGATGTATTAGAAAGAAAAAATTGTATAAAAATTTACACTATTCACCCTCCAACTTTCATTTAAATTTCACCTCGATCACATTTTGGGGTGTTAGAGGAAAATTTTTGTATGAAAATTTGCACTTTTCACCCTCCAACTTTCATTCAAATTTCACTTTGATCCCTTATGTTTCAATTTTCATTCAAATTTCAAACGGTGAGGTGACAGAAGGACCAAATTGAAACACAGGTTCCAATACAAGGACTTAACTGTTGCAATTAGCAAATGAGGGACCAAAATGAAATTAGGGTGAACGTTTGAGGGTGATAATTGTAATTTACCCAAATAATAATAATAAATGCAACTCCTAGTACTCGTAGAACCTAATTATGATAAAAACTGCAAAACAAAACTATTTTATGTGCTGAAACATCAAAGCTAACCTTCTCAAGGTCCAAGCTCCCTTCACAAACTATGCTGACTGAAGAAACTCCAGGATCATGAGTGTGATCATGGGAATGGTGGTCATCATGATGCTCTGCATTAGTAGTGAAGACATTAAGATTTCGTTGTACGATTACTACAAGTAGAAGAGTAGTAACATGTGTCACATTATGGTCACAACTGACTGAAAGCTGGAATGGTAAAATAAGTTATCCTTTTCTTGGTATGTATCAAATCACCAGAAATATCTGTTTAGGAATTGAATTAAAGCGGCAAAGTTTGACTTAATGCTCTGTCAAATTAATATAAAAACACACAGAAAACCACCCCAAAGAAAAAAGTTTAAAAATAATAAATGATTAACTAGCGTATGTTTGTGTGTGTGTGTGTGTGTGTGTGTGTGAGAGAGAGAGAGAGAGAGAGAGAGAGAGAGAGAGAGAGAGGTTCAAGGAACTGATACAAGTTCTTTAGCAGAAAATTATGTTGATATTTGGTTTTCACTTCAACATATTTCCTACATAATCAATCATGGATTAAAACAATGAAAACCACTGTGTAGAATAGCAAATTTTGCCACGTGTGCATAGGACGGAGCCAGGACTCTTCCATTGGAGGACTATAGAAGACTAGTCTCAACCTAGATTAAATAATTATTAAAATATTACTAGATATAGGCTAATTAGCGTAATAAAGAACAATAGAAGACTGGTCTCAACCGATACATGCTTCACTCTCATAAGCCTATGTGATTACTTGAATATTACTCCTACTCAATGTTTTCAGGTTCATAAAGCTTCACAAGTGGTCCAAATAAAGATACTATAATATCCCACATAAGAAACGAATTCTTTTCTCATTTGAGAAATTTTTGTTTTTTAATATGATTTCAATAGACTATATTTTTAATTACAAAAAAAATAGTAGATTATATTTCTTGTTTATTGAAAGTTTTTTTTAACATGTGATTACCGATGGTTTTTAAACCAATGGCCGGATTAAATTTTTTAGAGTCATTACATGACCCATTAAATTTTGAAGGGAAAATCCTTGCATAGAATGGGCATTCCAAAATTTTTGGAAATGCCATATTTATTTACACTATGTTTGGTAACTTAGGAGAGAAAAGTAAAGAAATGATTAGGTAAGTTATAACTTATAAGAGAAAAGAAAAGATCGTAATTTCTTTCCATTTTGTTTGGATAGATAAGAGAGAAAAGAAAAGAAATGATATGATTTATCTCCTATGTTGTTTGGTTAAGTTATATAAAAGAAAAGAAATGAAATGATATAATGTTATATTAAGAAATTAACCTTTTTATATGTGTTTGTCTTTTTATTTGTTCTAAATCCAAAAGGGTACTTTTGGTATTATAACAAAATATTATTTAGTTGTTTCATTTCACTCCACTTTTGAAAAGATTGAAAATAGGGATTATGAGATAAATGTGTTTTTCTCCACTTCTCTTGTATTTGGTAATCCAAACAAGGGATTGAAATCTATTTCTCTCCATTTCTTTTTTTTTCTCTCCAAATCACTCAAAGCAAACAAAGTGTTCGGGTTTTTTTTTTTTTTTTGGAGGGTTGCACACTCATCTAAAAGTGGGTTTCCTCTAATTTTTATAGAGGCAAGAGCCTCACCTCCTTCCGCCCCCTGCTTGTGTATGTATTGTAGAAAATACACCACTTTATGCAACAAAGAGGGAAGGAATTGGCAAATTGTAACTGGCAAGATATAATGGACTTGCTATTTAGGTGTGGACAATTTAGTCCAAGTTTGACAAAAAATAGACAAAAAGCAGCCGAATGAATGCCACATCCTTGTTTAATACACAACATTGCAGAAATTAACAAATTAATTTTGAGCATGCAATCAAAAAATTTGGTCTATCACAGATATTTCCAAAGATCAAATGCAATTTACCATGTTTGTGGTCATGGTGATCGTGGCGTTCATGATCGTGTTCATGTTCGTGATCATGATCGTGATCGTGGCTACCATGATCTTCCTTTGAACCTTCAGTGTTGACAGCACTTTCAATTCTGGCAAGGGTCAAACAAAAGTAAGCTCATCATCGAAACATTAATATATGAGCTCAAAAAGGAAACAAAGAACAAAGAAGTCATCACCAGCTGAAACTACAAAGCTTTGTATCATGTAATAACATAGTACATCAAATTGATAGTAACTCTATTTGTAAACAATACTATACAACAAAAGCTTATGAGCCTAATTCAGTAGATTAAGAAAAAGATCGAAAGTTTTATAACCTCTCCAAATCAAAGCCTCCGATCCCAAGAACATAATCCAAATCAACTTTCCCAAACTGGGTCCGCTTCAGATGAGCCATACGATTTATGTTCTGTGTTCAGCCAGTTTAACATCAAAGTTGACTCAAAATTAACCAAAAAAACAGAAAACTATAAACACATCAAAATAAGCAATTTGTGAGTGTACTAACCCTTATCCGCTGAATTAAAGAAGCAATGTTTGGCTCACCAACAAGATCAGTCTGGCAGAACCATGGTAAAACAAATTAGTTAGTTATATATATATATATATATATAGAGAGAGAGAGAGAGAGAACTATCAAATCAGAGAGTAAAAGCTGCATCCTATAGATATGTTCCCTTTTTAAGTGATCATACTTGACAATTGCAGGCTCAAAAGGAAGCTCCTTTGCTTGGGATTACCAAAACCAAAGATCTCTTCCAATTACAATAATTTAGTTCCTGACCAAACAGAAGATTACTGAAATTGGTAGCATGTTGCTTTTAAGGGCTGAAACAGCATTTCATCAGTTAAGCCTAGTAGCCACACCAAATGGGCCAGGAACTGAGCAATTAATTTAAAACCCACGAAGAAGATATGAATGGACCAGTGTTCAACGGTCCGGATTATTTGTGGTAGCTGAGTGGTATTTGTTGTAGCTGCGCTCAGTGATCCATCAGTAAAGAAAGGGGTCTTAATTAAACTAAACCAAAAAGGAATAATACAGACTAGTCATCCAAGAATCCTTTAACTGATACACAGTGCATAAAGATGTGAAATTTTGTACCTTGTTTACTATAATACGGTCAGCATAAGCAATTTGTTCTACTGCTTCATTGACCACTCCCTTTGGCTTAACATCATCCAGGTGAAAATCAGCATGTTTGGCATCAACCAAAGTCACTACACCGTCTAGTTTAACTTCATTAAAAATCTGATCCTCAGCATAAAATGTTTGAATGATTGGTGCCGGATTTGCTAATCCTGCAAAATTGCAACAAAACATATGAGGCACAATGACAACCAGAGAAGTCCAATGCATCTAGCTAAATGTGAACAAATGCCATATTGAATAAATCTTCACTACCTGTAGTCTCAATTACAATATGATCAAATTTCCCTTTTTTCTTATCAACTAATTCAGCAATCATCCGCACAAGATCACCTCTCACTGTACAACAGAGACACCCATTATTGAGCATAACAATGTCCTCAGCCCCAGCAGCTTTTGCTGCAACCAAAGAACCGTCTATGTCTACTTCACCATACTGCAAATACAACAAATAGCAAGAATTATGCATGGCCACAACACACAAAAATCAACTAAGAAAGATCAAATAATTAGAGCAGAAAAAAATTTAAATTTAAATTCAAAATTTCCTGAGTAAACGACCACCAACCCCGAACCATCATGATTCATGAACAATAAGACAATGCAGAATGCAGATGAAATTCCTCAAGACAGTTAACACTAAAGTATTCAAACCCATACCTCGTTCTCGATCACTGCAATGCGTTTGCCATGATCCGCAGTCAAGATATGGTTTAATAAAGTTGTCTGTTTAAAAATCATAAGAAATAGGTCAATAAGTGAAGTAACACCCTATCAGTTTCAATATAAATTTAATTAGTTTGATAAAATAATAATGGTCAAACAGTTGAAGTTAGAAGCAAGTACATTTAACCATTAGCAAATTCAGAATTAAAATTCTAATATTTCCACGCTGTTACCTCAAAAATGGTATCCCAAGAACCGAAAAGTATAAAACAAAAATAAATTCATCATTGGAATGTGCTTCACCATCATCAGTACCCACATTCTTGTGCCATAAAGTGGTGAGTTCAGAACCAAAATAGGGTAGTTTGCAACTTTTAAATACCATATTCGCAAATTATGTTTCTTAAAACATCACTAAAGCTCTGTTTGATTAGTAGGCCAGAAAAGAAATGTTAACAATTATGGTTTCTCATCTAGGTGGAAAAAAAAAAGACGCAATGATAGTGGTTTCTTACAATTTTATTTGGATGAACAACAAATAAAGATAACACACGCGTCTTTTTATTTTATTTGCTTTACACTTAGACTTCAGAGAAATAATTTAGATATTACTATAACTTAAATAAATAAATTATTCGGCAACTTTGGTTTTCACCACTTTTGCAATCTGTTTGGATGGAAGGGTTTGGTAAGAAAAATAAAAGAAATTGAGAATGTCTCATCACTTGTTTGGATAACTAATGTGATGAGTAATAGTAAGACATGAAAAAAAAAATGGTGAGAAAGACAAATCACTGCAAACGTAAGTTTTTGTTTCTAACCAAAATGGTAAGATTTGGTGAGAAACTAAAATAACTCTTTACAAACAATTTATAATACCTAAATTACCCCTTCAAATATAATGCAAATAAAATAAAAGCACACATATCCTCTTTTAATCATTGTTCATCTAAACAAAGTGAGAACTACAATCATTTCTTTATTCCTCATTTTCTCATCTACGATTCAAACGAAGGTGAGAAACAAAACATGAGTACCATTTCTATTCCTTTCACATAATTTCTCATTACTTAATCATCCATCCAAACAAGTTATGATGAGATATCTCTCTATTTCTTTTATTTTCTCACCAAACGACACAATCCTGCTGTAAAAAGGCATAAAGCTGTGATTAAACCGGAATGCCAACGCTTTACCCAATTTTTATTTTATTTTTTCAAAACATTTACCAACAAATTGGGCATAAAAACAGTATCGAACCAATCAAATAATCAATTTTTACGAACAAATAGCTTTAAAATTGATAATAAAAAATAAAAAATAAAGCTTCAAAGGATGAAAAATTTGACCTTTCCAGAACCTAAAAACCCAGTGATTATAGTAGCGGGAACTCTGTCGTCGGGCGGAATTTTCGTGGAAACATCGGAACCGTCGGTCTGCGGCGTCGCCGTGGCGGCCGCCGCCGCCGTGAACCGGCGAGAGAATGGGTTTGATTTGGACAAGTCAATAGAGACGATTCTGGGTTGGATAGAGATGGCTCGGAGACTGTGAGAGTTGCGAAATTTGGATCTCCATAGGAGAGGGAAGACAGAGGCTCGAACCCTGGAGCGTGGGGTGGTCTGAAGCTTGGCTAGTCCGATGAAAGTAGTGGCTATGTCCATCGACATGGAAGCCATAGCCAGAGCTCTGTGTGGGAGTGAAATCAGAATTGTAATGGGGGGTTTCGAAGAGAGAGAAAGAAAGAGGGGCTTATCGGATATTATGAACAGTTCCAAACAGGGATAATTTTCGGTCGATTTTTCATATTCTCTCCCTCTTAAAATATTTAAAATATTAGTCCCTTATTTCATTTTTTATTATTTCAAAATATTAGTTCCTTTAAGTACAAAAATAATATAAATCTTTTATTTTGTCCTTCTTTTAAATTATAAATAATATAAAAAATACAATTATAACATTGATATTCTCAAAAAATATACTATCAAAAAAATAATTTTAAAAAATTAACTTTTTTTAAATGCAATAATTATACTACCAAAAAAAGTTAGATTCCCCAAAAATGACTATTATTTTAGGACAGAGGGAGTAACATTAATCGGTTCCAATTTTAAAATTTTTTTATAAATGTAAATTATGGGT